>JABASC010000678.1:0-33936 GCA_019776185.1 Plutomurus gul | reverse complement strand
TACGTTTTAACACTTTACCAGCTACCATATATGCTTTCCTACTTCTTCCGTTATTGATGAAACATCCACAAACCGTTTGCTTTTCCTGGACAACTAACAGTTGTATGTATATATGCATGATCAGAACGGCAAATGAGTTGTATGTGGATTTTTAGTTAGTGGACCTGTTTTTAAGCTAGTTCGAGGAACTCGACCAGGGGCTTTATGCGATCGTCAGGTCTGTCTGTCAATATGAAACAAACCCGAATATTTAAGTTAAACACTTGGTGCATTCGTTCGAGTTTGTTAACCATCATAATCAGACAACTCAACTATACTCTGTTCATCAAAAATCTATGACAGAAAAAACATTTTAGCCAAAAATAGTTGCAAAATATGGATTGCCCTAAAAATAAAATTTAACCAAACGGAGCCGTCAAACTCAGCACTTAAATGTAGTTACCGAATGCCTCGGTTACCAAAATTATATTTTTATGAACAGGATAACCGTAAAAGGAGAGAAAAATTCATTGGAAATTATGTTTATATTAAATATTTATTTTTAAGATTTAAATGCTTATTTTAAAAATTTGTAACGCTCATTTTAAGCCAGGGGCTTATGATTTTACAATATCCCGATGGCAGGTCCCCAGCAGTTCCTTAACCACGTTCATTGGGGTGCTTGCGTCTAACCGTTTTTGTCCGCTTGTTAATACAAGTTTGTAATATAAATTTGTTTTGGTTTTTCTGCTCGCTTGAGAGACTCAGCATGAGCGGAAATCCAAATAAATCGAAATCACAGTTCTGACAGGGAGCAAACACATAAATTTAGGCACTTAATCTTGAGAACGGGGAACAGGAAGAATGTAAAAACCCGAAACGTCAGTTACATTGAACCTGTTATTAGTGCAAAAGTAAACTTGGATGAGAAAAATCTTTGACGGGTTTCACTCGCATAGCGTCTCCCTGTCCATATGTTTGCAAAATGCAAAAGCAATCAATCAAAAAGTAGAAAAAATTCTTCTACTTTGCTATTAATGGTGTTTGCAAACGGTCTCTGCTAACTGCCACTACAAATTTTCGGAACTAGTTTTTTATTTAAAAACACCAAACGTTGTGCTTGTCACGATATGTTTTTTAACTCTAGCACTTACCGTATTGCGAAACTAATTAATATACTTAATGGCATTTATTGCTTTATATTTATAGCTAGTAAACTAGCGTGCTTTGCCATTGATTTTCCCAAACGCGTGTCATTCTGAAGTTGACTCAGAGCGGCATTCTGTGTATTTCTCATAAAGAAAAAATATTCAACCATAAATTGAACGTGTATTTATAGATTAGGAATAGACTGTAGCAACATTGTAGCAATTAGTATTCTTGTAACCGGACATTGCATTTTTTTGGAACGTCCACGCTCAAAAATATTTCTTGTATTACGAAATATTTTAGCACAACAATTCTGTGAACGAGAGGGAATCGTGTCCCAGCTATCTCTAAATCTGATTAATTATTTAATCGTTGTTCTCTTTGGACATCAGCGACTGTTTTAACCGTTATATAGCAAGCTTTGTATTGATCATATATTCAATGTACATATATAAAAATATGTTATCATTACAATTTTTTAAAATATTTAAGTGCATGACGTTTTAGCTTACTTTGATGCGAATCATCTTTTTCAGGTTAACACGGCATTTCGTGCCAAGGTAAAGTAAAAATTTTCCTGTGCACAGAAACTATAAGGACAAGAGTGGCGTGGGCAGACAGAGAAACGAACGGTCGAACGTAACAAGCAGGGGATAATCCAGCCACCGTACATACACAGGAGATATCCATCGTAGCACAGTGAGTAATAAGTTTGTTGTGTAGTAGATCTAATTGGAAATTCAAGTTGTTGTGCGTAAATGCTATCACACGATGCTAATGTGCTAACCCAAGTGCTAACTGTGCTCCCTGCCTATTAATTTCACATTTGAAACCGGAAATGGATGAGCTAATATTCTTAGTAATTGACTGCTGACTCCGATGTGCATTTGCATGATCAAATTTGAAACCTCGTTCGTGAACAAATAAATGAGCTCACACAGAAACTAGTAGAACCACAGATACTACGAACACAGACGGGAGGGAAAGATCGAACCGATTTGAAATGGACAGTGTCTAGTCACTCCGTGCAACAACGTACTTATTAGTAGGCCTGCTATTGCACAAACAACAACAGCACAACAACATACTCACTAGTTATCTGTTCCTTTTGATGTTTACCACTATTTATTATTTTAATTCAAACGCATTCACGCAAACACAATGTTATATACATACGTACTTATAATACGTACACTCTTAGAAAGTGCATGTTCAAAATTAATGGCAAATTATTCGATCATCTTATTTATTCGTGTTCGAAACAGGAACGAACTGCTTTTGCTAACTTTTTATATGATAACCACCGAAGACATTCTAACAATGTGCTACCTCTCTGTATGTCCATGTGTGCATAGAAAGTAATCGCAGAGTGAATGAGGTTGAGCGTCAAACCACGTTTTTCACGCCAACTATATTCTGTCTCCTTATGGACAGTGGCTTCTCTTACAGAAACCATCTGCTCACCGATGCTTACAATAAAATACACCCGTTATAATATGTCTATCATCAATTTATGACTTACAGATTAAAAACGCTTTTTTTTTACTTTAATTATTTAATTGAATGCGGTAAGAGAAAAAAATTGCAACCGTTTGCACAGAAAGAGAGAGAGAGAGACCTTGAAAACTTTTACATTATCGTCGTTGCGTTTCAGAAATTGTGAAAGGGTACTATCCCACAGTTGTCAGCATCTCCACATGGTACATTGCTAGTGTAGTAGTAGTGGTAGATTGCGCATGTGACATAATAAATAAATCCAAGATTCATAAAATAGTAAAGATGGGCCACGTTGGATTATAAGTCAAGTTGAGGGCCGTCACTGGACTAATAACTATTGTGGAGTGTCTGTGAGTCACGAAGAAGTAAGTTAGTAGAAAAGAGTTGGATTAAAAAGAGAGAAAAACGATTAAGAATTGATGTGATAGGGGCTTACTTGCGTTTCTGTCAGATTTAGCGACGACGAGAACTCGGCACGTTCTGCGATCGACAAATACTGTTTCTCCCTGAACTTCTTCTCTAGTGCTAACAATTGTTGAGTTGTGAATGGAGTTCGAGGCTTCCGATTTGGCTTGTGTTTTCGTAGCTGACACCGAACAGGAGGACCAGGTAGTCTGGGTGGGAGAATACCTTCTAGAACAAACGTATATTATATATTCTCTTGTCTGTACATGTACAATGCTATGCTGAATTATGTATTAAAGGACGATGCACACAAGAACACGGTTAATCCTTCGTAAACCAAAAAAGTCAAATTGACTCGATGAGTTACTGTCAAAATTTCAACTGTCTACTTAGATTTTCAACAAACTCATCGGTCAAACAGGCAAATTACCATAATAATAATTGTAGGCAGAAAGGAACATGCAGAAATTGGACGGGCACGAGAACCCTATATAATATATTGTATAGTGTAGTAGAGAGATGTTGATCCAAACATCTTTATTATCAAACAGATTCGTGCAGAGCTCAGGAATTCTATTGTGTTCCCTTATCGTTATCGTTCACGATTAAATTTATGCTCTTTAGGCCCATCATTATCTCCTTAGCTGTATAATGGGCGAGCTTAGTGCTGATGTTTTGAATTATCGTAGTGCCAAAATTTATTTTCTCTCTGAGTTACTTTATTGTCGACAAGATCATGTCTAGTCACTCACTCACTCATATTCGATTAGTAGACGGTAGAGAATGCGTTTCCCCTGTCTGTGTGCTCATCATAAGTATTAAGGGAGGAGAACAAGTCCCTTCAAAAGCCCTCTTACGCAATGCATTGTGACATGGCCCGCGATGAGCTGACGGGCCAAGACAAACAATACAAAACCAACAAATCAATAGGGAAAATGATGAATTCATTATTGCCAAACGTTGTTGGAATCTCTGTCAGGGTGCAGGAGGAACAATACATCATCTCAAAGGGTTACTCAAGGTGAAGCGATAATTACAACGTGAAGGCTAATCATTACTGATTAGTGGTAGTGAGAGAGTGATTGATTCTGACTATGCGTTTTGACCCCGTCTTACCTTCCCTCTCTCTCTCCCTCTCTCTCTCGTGCATATTAACAACCCACCTACATACCCCAGCGCACTTATCACAAACAATCTGGCTTTTTAATCCTGTTAAAAACAACGAATCTTAAATAATGATTCTTTCACGTGGAAATATTTGCTCACTCGCTTGTCGACGAAAGGGAAAAACGCCGAGCTTGAATACTTTCGACTTGTTTGCTTGGAAATTACTGTTTGAAAAATTTTAATCTTTCTATTTGTTCATACGTCAGTAGAATGTATCTACCTGCTGGTCACACAGTTAATAATGTATTTATTGTGCTGGTGAGGCTTGAAATGTTTGCCATTCTTCTGCATTGAACTGTTGAGAAATGCTTATTGACAGGACATGGAGGACAGGCGGGAGGAAATCATGTAAAATAAAGATGAAATATCAAGATAGGTAGGTAATAAGCACTCTAGTTGTCTGTATCTGTTTTGTATTACATGTATGGCAGCCAATTGTTATGTTAAGTAAGCGACTGGCTGTTATATCATGTGAGGAGGGAACGAGACCCACAGAGGAACACACTATAATGATAAGAGATGAGTTGTCGATCAGCTTGTGAAACCTGTACTATAGGAATAATAATTGTATGTGAGTGAATGTGGCTGTGTGTGTGTGTGTGTGTGTGCAGATAAATGTTAAATGTGCTGTGTGAGTCAATTGAACTGAAATTAAAACATCCAGAATGTAACTAACAATAAGAAATGTATTGTAACGACCATTACGTATAAGTACAACATATAGTGGCATTCATAACACAAATCACAAATGATTATGTGCAGTGGAAGCAATATAACATCAGAAGGGAACTATGAGCGGCGGTCACTATTCATAATATTATGTGAGAATCTATCAGAGTTATACTTTATAGTGTTGTGTGTGTCTGTGTGTGTGTGTGTGTGTGTATAGGAAAGTAACCCATAGGACTGGACTGCCCCGACTGGCACTGTGCACACATAATATTCGTGTGTGTGTGTGTGTGTGTGTAATATCTACGAGATAAATTACTGTTATAGCAGGTACGGGTTGAAAAGTTGAAGTGTTATTGTTATGGTTTAAATTGATGTAGTTGTGTGTACGTAGATATGTGAATAGAGTGAAAACATTTTTCATTGCCTCCGATGACAAGACGGAGAGTTTCAAACCATACAACTGTGATTAGCTCTTTGTTTTGTTGCTGCAACGGATCAATTTGGAGCTCATGTATTTTGATGTGCTGAGTGGAGAGACATTATCTTAATTTATGAAGCATTTAGCAGTAACTAGTTCAAACTTTTGTCAGATTCTTCTCACCCCACAACCACAGATAGTAATACATCTATGCACACACACACAGGTATACACACATAAATATAATATGTAAGTTAGTATGAGTGGCCAGCCAGAGAGTTTCATGTGAAAAGATTATGTGATTTCTTTTAATTGAAGACTCAGACAGGAGAGGAGCAGCAATGATGATGTTCGCGATGTCATTTAGTATTTTCTAATGCCGTGCTAAGCAATTTACACGACAATGGCCATTTATTTAATGGACTTGCTTTAGTTTATTAGATTAATCTTGACGAGACTTGTCTTTCATGTGTTCTGGGCTACTACTTGATCCTCTCTCAGTCTCCCCACTCTCTGCCTATCTGTTTAATTGTATTCCTACGTAAATTATATTGCATTTACTCACATTATTATTGTTGTGCGAGTCGCAATCAAGTGGGTAGGTAAGTTGTTACGAGAGAGTTGACGTTTAGCTCATTGTCAGTTCAACGGAATGACTTGACTGGGTGCTCTGCTCTGTGCTTGCAGTTGTTGCAATTGAGACGAGCCACTCTAAGCCAACTTGTTATAAGGAATACAGGTAAATATTATATTTAGTTTGTAGCCACCGACATTAAGTACGCAGCTTGAGAGGGCAGTGCATGTGTACTGTGTGTGTATATGTAAGTATATGTATATTCCATGATGTAGCACACTATGTATGCATGCGTGTGTACTGGTAAATGTATATACAGAGTGAGTTGCATGGTGCCCATTGAAACAAAACTCTTTCCTGTGCTAATGTCAAGTAAATTAATACCAAAGTAAAACAAGCAACCATGTGTACCCTGACGGGTTACTCCCAGTAATTAAAAAGTCTCCTTTCTGTCAGAAAATCCTTGCGTGTATTTTCTTCGATTCGATGTGCGAGTGTGTAGGATACTCTGTGTAGATCTGTAAACATTAGGCTAACCACTATTTTACTTACTGTATTGTGTGACTAATACTTAATGTGGGAGTCACACATTTATCTGCTACTGCCATATATACATATACGTATATAGGGGCAAGCACACGTGGAAATGCAGAAATTGCATTACTGTTGCCATTATAAACAAATATACAAACCATGGACATCTACGTGCTATACGTAGTATATGTACATACATTTTGTTGTTGTGAAACGCGATTCAAGTGCTGCCAGCCTCAAACACAATAGCATGTAACAACCCAACAACGGACTCAATGTTCACAGCATTTTTTATTGCACATGACTATTTTAATTTTTTTGATTGCCTTTTTCTAATGAATAGCAACAGAAAGTCCTTCGAATTTCTTGTGTAAATTTGTAAATTGTATAGTGTGTTATATTACTCGAATCTATAATTACATCTTCATTACAGACAATTGTCTCGTAGGTAAATAAAGCTAAATGATTGCTGTGTACACTTTATAGGCTAATCTATTTGGACAAACGTCTCTGCACTAACTGTATTTAAATATTCAGTGTTATTAAACCTATCCGTATGTTTAGATAGTTGATGGGTTGAAGTTTGTCTGTCATTAAATGAGTTAATTACGATTATACTGTTTAATCACTCATCTCTTTCCATTTTAATAACTTTGTCGTGCTCTTTCGTTTCTGTTGCCATGATAAGTGTCATCCCTTAAAACATCCCCATCAGAAAAAAGGTTAACGTATCCTAACAGCATCCTAACAGCATCCTACAATTCAAGTCATCATCCAATCAAAAACATTTAATATCATTACAAAGCATCGAGACATTCCATGGATTAAATTCTTTTCAAAGTTTACAATTTGGTAATTGCATATATAGTTACTAAGAAGGGTAACAATAGCTACCCTCTATTCTATAGTACGGTATATATATTATGTTAATTTCTCAATGGAACAACGAAAGCCACAGCAGTCAACAATAAGCACAATAATGATAGTAAAGACTAGAAAAATAATGATAAGAGGATAATCACAATAATGAAATAAATGCACAGAGAGGATGAATCAAGGCGGATGATTAAATGTTTTGCTTTCGTTTAGTGGACTTTGAGTGCGATCATTATAATATGTATGCCTCTGTGTAATAATCTCACTCAGTGTTGGTGCGTTTACGTGGTACGTGGTGGGGTTGGCTTATGACTACGACTCGCCTTGGCTCACAGAGAGAGAGAGAGAGAGATGACTGATTGTGAACGTTTAGCTCTCTTGTTCCCTTCTATTCTCCGTAATATGAACATAATAATATTTCGTGCAGGAGGACACTACGATTTGGATTTCACACGTCCATCAGCCAATTAAAGCTAAACTCATGACAATGGTTCATTTCATGAGATTTTATTATAGACTGATATTATTATTATATTATTATTGTGACTCTCTGTGATATGTGTACTACATAAGTAGCAACATACACAGAACATGACATATTTAGGTAGCAGCAAATAGAAAACTTGGTAATAACTATACAGCTACTACATCCTCACACATTTGATGCATAGAAGTATAACGTGTGTGTGTGTGTGTGTGTGTGTGCAGCAGCAACCGACTGCAAACTTAAATCCTCCGTTTAACATATGCATGTCATCTAGTTCGTTTCATGCTGTTTCTCCATTTCCATTTCATGCCATTTCATTGTAATATTTATTATATGTTTATTATATTGCAGTCATGCTCATTTTACTCTCATCCTGTCAAAAATTATTCACGCCAATATTCTCCTGAATAAAGTCTCCGTCTGGCTTGGCCTCGCTTGCCTTGTCCTGTCAAAGTCTCACGCAATAAATGCTACACACACAAGGGCTTTAGTGCTTATAGCTGACATCGGCTTGACTTCACACACTCACAATCAGACTCACTGCTCTGCTAACTGTATACAATATGTGTATTTTGTGTATGAATCTCATATCGCGTCCACATCATATCAAAAAATAATATTCTACAGAATATGATGTTCGGTTTCTGTCGTCTCATAGAATTAACAATAAGTACCTATCTGTACTCACTTAATGCTGAGACAACATGCAATATTAACGATTCATAATATGCAACAAACTGCCAACTAAATTCTTCACCCTGACCAGAGACAGCTTACCAACAACAGGGAGCTCCCTTATGTTTGCTCGTCCTATTTATTCAACCGTCAGTCCCACAAATACGTTATTTTTTATTACAGCTTTACAGGTAGCCACTTTTCATTTTTATACATACAACAATATGTACACACACACACAGAGACACGTGGAAAGTATTGAAGAAACTCTTTCGGCCCATTATCAACAATGTAAAGTACATGGTAGCTTTTGTGCGACTGTCTGCCACCTATAATGAGTTAAAACGGAGCCAGCCACACACACAGTGAGAGATAGAGATAGTGAATCGTGCAAATTAAATACAATTTGACTCTGCATGATATTTGAGCTAATATTCTACAGTTTGTATCTGCACACACAAGACAAACGATCACACAGTTATTATTATGCCGCCATGTTTTCCTATGTTCTCTCATGTCGCATGGGAGTTAGGAAATATTTAATATATTATGTGTATCAGTATTGAGTGAGTAGTGCACGAAAGTACTGGGCTGGCCTTGTTATTTTTAAGTCGTGCATTAGCTTATCATTTGCTCTTGAAAGATGGTTACAACACAGAACATGTCTGTTGATGGAAAGGTGGGTATGCGCCGATTATCTGGTGGAGGACGTTTTCCGATGCCCATCTACAATGTAGCCAGCCACCAGTGCTGTGTGTGAGGTCTGTTCAATCTGAATCGTCGACGAGAGCCTTTACATGTTTACTCTCTTTAATTCCCCCACAACATATCATCGCGAGTGCTACTGGTATCGCAATACTAAGTAGTAGGGTCGTCGTATTTATAGACAATGCTGTTGTTTGTGTGCTGCTGGGAATTATGAGAAGATGACGCAAGACACAATTTTTTAGTCTACATTGGAGGGCATGCTGCGAGCCACTACTACTGTATTATTTAGAATGAATATTGCCAAGACAAATGCTACTTCGTCCTGGTGGGTAGATATTAGTGCTAATGTGCAATTACCAAAAGTTCTCCTAACCCCGATCATTTGTACGCTAATATGTAATTTATATCGAACGTCCTCTACCCACAGACAGAGGAAAATAAAAATTGTTCTTGTGCACTACTTTGTTTATAGAGAGTTTCTTGGGAGACTGAAATTGACTATATCTGTAGTACTTACTTATAGTAATGGTAATAATATAGGTTGAGAGGGATCGGGTCTAATATTAGTCGAATAATAATGGAAATAATGATCATGTGCACCACTCACTTCCAGGGGATGAAGAGTAGCCCCAGCCGAGCAATGGTAGCGCCCAAGATGGAGTCAGTGGTGAAATCGGAGAGGAATACGACCTGGATGAAGTGGGACTATGTTCGGGCGTACCTGACATTGAACTGAATGCAGAATTGGCCCGTCGAACGGCTGCTAGTAACTTTTCTTCTTGGCTGAAAACAATACATCAAATAAAAACATTATTAGATTCATTGATCCTGTTCAAAATATCTACGATACAAAGACTAAAAATAATTTCCTCTGCATCCATTCTATTTTCTGTAAGCAAGATTAAGTATGGACCTGAGGCAGAGGTTTCTGAAATGATATGGCGCTCAAATATCCCTTTCTCACAACTTTTACCAGGGCCAAATTAGAATGCACCACCAACAGTTCAAAATATGTTACCTTACATGTAGTAATTAGTCTGTAGTATGTTAACTGTCTGATAAGCCTGTCCAAGAAATCGTTTAGACAACTTTGACCAAATAATGTAGACTACGAAAGGAGGACGTACGCTACTCGAAATGTTCCATATTATATTTAATTCAGGATTTTCATTACGAAGCTTCATTTAACATGTCGACGTAAACGTTTCTACAAGAAACAACTTTATGAAATGAAATAAGAGAATTTTAATAAATATTGGAAAGCAAATTAGGTATTTAGACGTGGATATACGAGGTTAAATTGATATGCGACAGACAATTATTTATTATTACTTCCTTTGCATTTATATACTAGGGTGATACATCGCATATGGTGGCGCCACGACCAAATCCAATCTTATATCTCTGGACTACACTGTAAAACAACTGCACAGTGTAAATGGCTTAGGGATCATACATTAATTACGTCATCACTTCACCGGGGGGTTGGAATTTGTCACGTACCCATATTAAAGGGGTATCCAAAATAATACGAGGGGGGGTTGAGAAATCCCTATTTTTAATGACATAATTAAAGTATTGCCCCTTTGGCCGATCACTTACTTATACCTACCAAGACAGCTAGGAACCGATTTCAATCAATATTTATCCACTAAATTTGTAGGTAGTGACAAGGAAAGCAGAGAGTTTTCACTAAAACTTACATAAAGCTACTAGCGTGTATCTCTGGCATTTACTTCACCTGAATATATTGAAATAGTGCTTCGATATGAATTGATTTTAGTCATAAGTCTGAATACAATCCTTACAGTGGAAATTGTGCACAGAACCATTCCCATCTGTTGCCCTTTCCTATTCCGTCCCTAAATACCCTGAAGTTTTGTTCTGTAAAAGGTCCTGATTAAATACTATTACCTACTTATATTTAGTAGCCAGCCTTGTTTTAAATATCAAATGATATGATACCATTACATGTTCAATGTAGAGAACAATTTTGTCTCATTGCTTCCCGACATCGATTAATTCAAAATAAACTGGTGCAGAGGTCCTTCGCGGAAAACCATCAGACCACTTTCATCTTTAATTACAATTAAAGGGAAATTGAATCGAATTGTTGAATACACAGAAAGATTATTTGTTTGGCGCCGTGGCCATTTATTCAATTGTATTTAGTAAGCAGGAACCCTGCACACAAGTCTAAACCCGATTTATGTCTGTATTCATTTCAGGTCTGGTGGAGTGTGTCCTGTTTCGCATGTTCCGTGCCCTTTTCTAGGGAGTAACTGCACTACCATATGTTTAATTGAAATCCTATGTGAGGACAGCCGTGATTTTATGTTAAGTCATCTTGCGTCTATTAATTTGATATGACCAGCCACCAACAGCGCACACTGTGATTCTTTCTATGATTCTTTCTACCGTTAGTGAAATCATAGATTAAGATTTTATCTTTGTGCTCGCACAGTCATTATAGCCACTATTTTATCGTCAACATCTTATTTGTTCTGTTTACTAAATGAGGAAACAGTATAACGCATATTACATGCTGGGAAAAATACATCTCTGTATCAATTCAAATATCTCGGACCTTGCAACTAACTGTGCAACTAAATTTATTTATTTCCCCCGAATGATTCGAAATCGTTCGATTTCAAATTGAAGCAGCTTTCCTCACAATTTTCCATTACGATTGAGTTGGGATACGCTATAAAATCAAATATTTGAATATAGGCTTGTGCATAGGCTACATTTAGTGTGCATTGTATGTATACATCCATGTATACAGTATTGTACTATGGAGTTAAGAAAAGTGGAGATACACAGATGCACAGCCTTTTCTGCGTGTCTGCGCAGAAAAGCGCAGTCCGACTGATCATAAAAATAAATTAACTGTCAGCTGCTGTGAACAGATTATACGCTAAAGTCTGGCAGCATTGCAATATATTGAGTTCACAATTAGTCTGGAAATTACTATAAACTATAAATAAAGACAATAAGAGAGCACTATTCTGAGCTGCTCTTGTCCTGACTAATTTTCTGGTAAAGTTCCATAATTCTATTTGATGTCACTTATGTGCATGTAACATGTAACAGTAAAAACAGAGTAATAAAATGTAACTAGCGTATAAAATATAATATGAACATTATAAATTATATATTTTCTACTGAAAAGAAATAAAACGACATCGGTGGCGATTTAATGGCGTTTCACTCTGTCAACATGAATTGTTTCACCCCACACACCGTCTCATTAACTACCAACAACGTTATTGATAAATTTTAACTACCTATTTTTCACAATGAAATCTAAAACAACATGATTTCAAGTTTCTTCCTTTTTAAATTCCGTGAAAGCACTTTTTATGTTTAATTACAAATTGTTACATATCATTTTACAATAATTCTCTCTGTAAACATTTTCATGTTTGCCAATTTTACTATCTAAACATTCAAATTACTACTTTTGCCTTTCAATTGCAATTGTAGAGAGAAAAGTCGTATTTCCAACCACACATTTGCATGTATTGATAAAAAAATATTCCATAAATATAGGCATTAGCTGGAATTGGAATTGAAGCTCTCACAAAGTCAATTCCATTAGTAAATAGTAGCCATGTGCTGTGCTGCATGTTATATACCATACCTGGCTACATTTATCATCGCAAGAAATCGAACAATTTCTTTCTATTGCATCATACTTACATACAGCGTGTAGTCAAGCCTATTACCACGAAACGGTAAACATCGAGTGTGACTAAGAGAAGTTTATGCTTGCACTTATAAATCCAACAATAAGGCATTACGACTTCTTTGACACAGTACACATCCCGACTAAGGTCTAAAGGTAAAGTACACTCATCGTGCGAGAAGTAACACAGCCAATGCTGTCAAATGGACAAAAGTACATGATGTCCGTGTGGACGGTTATTTATACAGTGCTCGGTCCGTCCCTTACTTATTCATCCTATTATAATGTACAGTTGAAAATATAATATGCTGTCCGTGTGACAAGGATACCTTCTTGAGTACATAATAATCTGTATATGGGGAGGAAAGGTGCGCTGCTGCTGCTGCTGCTGCTGTTGCTGTAGCACGGATTATCGAGTCAAGAGACTTTATTTCCCAGCAGTTGACAACAGTGATCCCTTGTAAGGACATTATTCGTTAGACTCCATTCTTGCGTAAACTCGAGCTCACTTCTTGTGAACCCAACGAATTATTGTTCATTTTGCCCTTTCAATATTCTATCTACTTACTTGCTAGTAAATATAATTCTCTGCTAATGCTGTATTGTATAGTAGATGACGGCACATTATACAAGGCCGCATATCTCCAACAGCACAATATTACTCACTGTATCCATGTCGTTAGAATGTAAGTAGAAACGTACTTATCAGCTATCAAGTTCATTGTACATCACTTAAGTACGGATAGGTTACAAGTTTACAAGCTCTTATACTAATATAACGCGCTAAGTATGCACCGAGCATCATTTGTCATTTTTAACTTCATGTACGCTTACAGATACTCTTACAAGACAATTCAACGTCATAAAGTAAAATATCTCTGACAAGAAATGCAGATTTCCTATGCTCTCATCATCTCATGTTCCCTCCTTGTGTACACATGCATTATCAAAATACTGGATTTTTTTTCTACTCACTGTGGCGCAGACGACAGAAAACAATTTTCCTTCAAAGGTGCATAGTACACTTGTTATCTGTTGATTTGAGAGTTGAATGAGTGGCTATGGGCTGGCTAGAGTTCACGCTCTCACGTATAATCCTTGTAGCAGGCTAATCTTCGATATGTCTGCTCCTACTACTATATATGTATATATATGTAGTAGCAGCACAGCCTATGTAGTAGTGCATTATGGAATTCACTAATGACGCAAGAGTGTATGAGAAATATTATATAGCCAACTGAATAAATAACTTTTAGTAATATTGCGTTTACATTTCACACAGAGGACATACTAGTATCACATAAGTAATTAACAATGAACGTCTGGTCTGCACTCAATTAACCCTGCTACCATAATAGTCCGCGCACTTATAATTAACGATGCAAAAAATGCGAATTGATGAGTCTGGTTCATAAGAGATAAAAATATTTTCCTTACTGAAATCAGTCAGAGATGAAGTAATACTATTTTTAGGCATTCATTCCTTTGGGAGATATGATGATGACATATCTTCACAAGTGAGTAGTACAACTTCAAATGCGTAAATATTAACGAGTGAATTGTTTAGAAAGATCGTATTGAGAACCTTATTGCATACCTGTAGCAGTTCCTCTCGGCATTACTGTCATCACTATCCTTGTCATCTTTTCCAAGCAGGGAAGCTACACTAAACGAGAGTTTTTTCTCAGTCTTCTTGTTCTGAATAATAGAGCTTTGGTGGTGTAATTGACGTTCGCGATCCCGTCTTTCGTGCTCACTTAGTTTATTAGGCTCGTCTAAATCTACTTCCTCGTCCTCCTCCTCTTCCGCCTCGTCGGAGGTGTCTACAAAAGTATCCTCTTGCTCGTCGTCCTCCATCTCCATATCAATCTCATCAGGTGACACCATTCCCGAGACCTTTGACTCTGAGTCAGACATTTTCATCGAAAAAGTGGCCACTGTGAAACAGGCCCCGCACGATAGGCCTTTTCTAGACGAAAAATCACTCTCAAGACTATTTAACACTGTCGCGCGCCCTCCTCCCCAAAATCTCTTTCCCGGGTTCTCCCCTCTCACAGAAATCAACGGGAAACGTAATAGCAGTACTTAGCAATAGTATTTACAGTCGTTCACTATATCGGTATATTGACATTGGCAAACTTTCTGTGTGTGTTCTTCGGTTCTCTTTCTCTCTTGTCCATTATCTCAGTAAATATTGCACAGATAATTAGCCACAAATCTCTTTTCGACGACCAAATTACAATTTACTCGTCCACATGTGACTAATTAATAGTTCGCCAGCTCCATTGTCAAAAATCACAACGTTTCTCGTCAAAATCCACCATTTTCTCTTTATGAATGAATGACCACCTATCGTATCGTCTCTAGCGTATTATTAATTCAGTGGTGCGAGTGAAAATAGCTGGCGAAATGGAAGTTCGATGGACAAGCAGCTCTCATTTGTCTCCTCCAGTAGTATAAACTTAACTGGTTGGAGTCAAAGCTCTAACTAAAACTTTATTGCCCACTTTGCTCAAGTGGTTGTCGCACGGCTGCATATGATGCTATAGTATTATTGCGATATCGATAAAAAGTAGTCGCGTCGTCGTCGACAAATGATAGCAACTGCTAAATTGATGAGACTGTGGGTTGTTGTTCTTGTAGTAGCAGTAGTAGTAGTAGTAGTTGTAGTTCTGTAGTGGCAGTCGCAATTTAGGACTGAACTGCTGCTAGACACTACTCGCATCGAAAATGTAGCAGCAGCAGACAGGCAGTGATGATGATGACGGGTTGTGGACAAATAACAAACGTAAGCAGTGTCAATGTTGAGTGCTCATGTCAAATTGAATCCAATTCATTCAGCAGATGTGTCTCTGTCTGTAGAACAGCTAGCAATGTCAATTCACCAAGAATTCGCTAAGTACTTAAGTGTACGAGAGTTCTTTTGCCTACTCCTTCACAATACACCAACAACAACAACAACAACAACTGCTACTACTGGAGCAATGCAATACATTGGATACAGTGGTCGAGTCGTAGTAGTAGTAGTACACGATTACGTGAGTACGTGAGTTAAAACTTAGCAACAAATCAATCAATCAATACCCAGTGTACATGGTAGTCAAAAGGAGCATGCAAGCTCATTCATATGTTTCTCAGAGATAGCTATCGCTCTGCTAACCGTGACAGCAGTGATGGAAACAAGAGAATGCGGAGACAGCCTAATTCGATCTAATGAAATCTACTCAAACACTGATTTTAAATGCTAATCATCAACTGAGCTCTGCAACAACGACAAGAACGTAGGCAAATCATGTGCATTTATATTCCTTGGCACCGTCTAGCCTATTATTTATTATTACTGGACACTGGTAGTACATCCACAACAACACTGGTCCGATTCCCTAGTGAAATTCTGTCCTCTTCACTGATCCAGCCACCACAAGATGATTGCACCCGCATCCTATTTATTCCTCGGGTGTTTGTCAAATTTCCCCTCTCAGAATTTGTAAATATATATTTTTTTCATGTGTGACCCCACCAACACATTGCAACAATTGTTAATGCGATGGAATCAGTGGGCTGAATGTAATTCACAGAACACATTGCACAGTAAGACAGGCAATTGTCATTCTCACTGTCTTGGAGTATCTTGTGCGATCTTCTTGGAAATGTTGATGGCGTTTCTGATAGTCTTCATATAGAGATAGACGGGTTGACAGGAGGATCAGCAGTGTACACACACATTCTAATTGCACGTGTTTAATTTCCTTATGTGCTACTGTCTGATCTGTTTCTCTGTTTTCTCTTCTCGTCTGATTTAACACTTGTCAGTTTTTCTCAACAACGCTGTCATCTCTTGCTGGTATTAAATGTGAGTATACACAAAAGTGCAGTGGTTGTATGCAGATCTGGAAGGGGTGTAGAGAGTACTTACACGGGTTTCTCTTCACGTGCTATACAGGGAGACACAGACACTGAGAACTGGTACAGGCTGCTTGTGGTGGTCAGCGGTAGGAAAATAATTTCGAATTTGGTAAGTATTCGAAAAGACGGCGGTGAGTTGGACAGTGGTTATTACGGTGGTATTATATATTGGCTGTGTTTCGGTCTTGAAGATGACGAATGTGAACCAGTGTTTGTGGCTGTGGTAGTGGTGAGAGACAGACTGAGCTGGAAGGAGTGAGGAGTGCGAATGTTTCTTGCTTTCAATGTTCAGCAAACACAGAAGAGTCAGAGACAGGCGAGCCAGGCCAGGCCAAGTCAACTCTCAAGTCAAACCAGACCAGGACCAGACCATATCACAATCGTATCGTATTGTGTAGAGTAGTAGTAGTAGTGGTGGTGGTAGTAGAAGTGGTGGTGGTGGTGGTGGTGGTAGTAGAGTTGTGTGTGTGTGTGTGTCTGTGCTCTTGTGAAGTAAAGCAAAGTAGTGTAGGTATATTGTAGTGGTGATGGCAGAGTAGACTTTTCTTCTTCGTTGTCTAGTCGAGTCGAGCCAACATGTAGCTGCTACTCATACTTATATGAGTAAGTAAGCAATAGAGTGACTACCAGTCTTATTACTCTTTTCCTTAAGGTGCTCTTAAGATTTTTGCAGTGATGCTGCTCGCTGCTGCTGTTGTTGTTGTGCTGATGCAATGCAAGGGAAACCAACTAGACAAGACAACTCCAACAAAGCCAAGTGCATCCAAACCAGAGATTGAGACCTAAGTAACTATACGTACAATCTGTGTGTGTGTGTGTGTCTCTCTCTGGCACTGTGTGTGCACGGAACACCAGGTTGCACCCAACACACAGAACAAGTCGGTCTCCTTGCTGCTATGCTTACTTACTGTCGTCGTGTCTGTATATTCGTGTAGGGAGGTTCGGTGGCTTCTGACGAGTCTCTCTCTCACTCGCCTAATCGTAATAGCTCTATCCTGTCTTATATAATTCTCGTAAAGATGAACTGGAATTCTTCTTCCTTCCTATTACTTACTCTCTCGCTCAGTCACTCTCTCGGGATGACTTGGCCCTGCTACTTTCCTATTTTAATCGATGTGCTTCCTGACGGAGTCTCCACAAATTATCTTATAGCTCATTAGCCACCAGCAGCTCACGCGCTCCACTCTTTAATATGTTACGCGCTCGTTTTCATTCCATCTCTGTAGGAAATGGTATGCAAGCACGAGAAAAATCGTATTATTAGCTTCTCTCTTTCTCTGTGTCTGAATATGGAGAGAATTTTAAGAATTGATAGCGCACTGACTTTGACAGCTATATGACAAAAAAATGAACGAAATAGCCTACAAACACCGTAGCTTATGTGTTGAGAAGGATTTTTGTTGTGCGATTATGACTGTCGTGTTATCAGCAAGAGAATACTAAATCTGGCTGAGAATATTACTAATTGGAGTTGGCGGGAGAGACTAAGAGTCGTCTAGTAGAACTGATGTGGCGGAGGGAAAGTGACTGGTAGGAATAATTGCTATTCGGTTCGGTGTTTGCTCTCTCTGTCTCTGGCTCTCACTTCACTATGTATAGAATGCCGACAATGTGGATTTGGTAGCACACAGCAGTTTTCCACAAATATTGCAAAGCTCGACTAGGTAGACAAATTGTGTGTAAGGAAGGAAGAAGTCTTTGTAGCATGTAGCAGTTGTTGTGATAGGGAGAGAAGAGAAATGAAATGAGAGTTGATTCGGATTATATGTAGCGGAGAATGTATGTACGTGTGTTGTGTAGTAGTACGGGAGGGAATGTGCATTGTTTGAAGGTGTATGGATGGATGGTGTTTCTAAGTGAGTGTAATGTTTGCAACATATAAAGTTAAGTGAGTGAGCCAAATGAATGCAAGTACAAGTTGGTGTTGTACTGTGTTGTTGTAAGGTACACTTACACAACGACTACGTTACAGCCAACATTAAGTTGAGTGAGTAGTAGTAGTATTAGTAGTACGATAGAGAGAGAGAGAGAGAGAGAGAGAGAGAGAGAGAGAGAGAGAGAGAGAGAGAGAGAGAATTGCTTATGCTTGTTATACAGTACTTACAAGTCGTAAGTTGTGAGTTGTACATAGTTTGTTTGTAGTAGTAGTCTTCCTTCTCTCGTATGTGTTTTGGTGGGAGAGCGAGCCAGAGAGCGAGCCACAGTGAGAGAAGAGCAGAGGACAAGCAAGCGTTAAAGGTTTGGATGGAACTAAAACGAGCAGGGTTTGTTTCAGTGAACGTGCGAGCTCCGCCTGAAAACCAGTTCTCCGCCCGTTTGCACCAACTCCGCTCCAATGGGTTCCTCGAGCTCCGAGACAAGCGAATAAAACCGATTTTTTCTCTGTCCTGCCAGGGTATCATTTATACGGGGAAATTATAGGTCTCTTGTACAAAGAGCTAATCTGAGCAAAAAATCCACACACACTCTCTCTCTCACTCTCACTCTCACTTCAACACACAAGCCATCCACTACTTACTAACTCCATGCTCACCTCCCTGTCCTCTGTAGTATAATACACACTTTTCTATTCTCAGTCGTCTGCAGTTGCACTGCTCTGTACTCTATGCACACACATTCACATATAGGAATGTGGAATATGTGTACTGGAACTGTGTGTGTGTAGTGTGGATGCACATTATTATATGGGTAGGCTGCGGCCGACTGAAAAACCAACTAGGCTGTTGCAGCACACCGTCATTTCATTCACCCACTCAATTTACGACACCATTCAAACAAAACTGATTTCTGCCCTTTTAAATGCCCACAGTCGTCGGCAGACTCACGCACGTCAAATTACATTACATCATATGAATAGACAGTTTATATAGCGTGTGGCTCTAATTCCGCTCTTCGTGCTATACTACTTATATAAATGTACGTGCACCACTAGTAGCCAATACAGAATCTGTGTGTCTGTGACATTGTTTGCTCACATTTCCTCCAATCCTATCCCTTCCGGCCAGTTCACGTATTTACACAGAGTATCGAGTCCTTCACTAAAATAGAGAGAGAGAGAGCAGAGTCCTATCTCTAGTCATGTCACACTCTCAATTATATGTAGCTGGTAGTTCTCTGTGTGTCTACCCACCTATATGACTACCATGACGATCGTTCAACCTAAGTGATACCCTTTTAAGGCTAATATCGTCTATTTGTATGAAGACTCGAGTCCGCCATTGATCTCTCCCTCATTTCGACCAACATACACACATATATCTTCGAACACAATATGGGAAATCGTGGATTTCACGAGAAATGGATTGGCTGAAAGGATTTTCAATTGAATTGGATCACATCTCCTACCTATTGTTCACATAATGTCGTCCCATTAATTCAAACCTAACTCGGTTTTATTGCTTTGCCAATTGCCTTATTACAACTAACTACGCTCAGCTTGTTCATTGCCATCTTCCATCATTATCCATCTATAGTATCTCTTTATATGCATGTATATATCTAAGTATAAAGCATATCTCGGAGTACTATGTATGTGTAGGTGGTATGGTGGTTGCCATTCACTTAAAGTGAGTATATCTCGATCAAGCTCATTCAAAGCCACTGCATTTGTGCGGAGCAGGGAATATACATTATAGGTACATATATAGGAATATAAAAGCGTGGTGGTAGGAGAGCCGGTATTTGAGTAGGTGCTTACAATCTGTATTAAGTAGAGATATTAGAGCGTCGACATACGTGTGCACAATAGTGGTTGGCAGCGTTGAAGCGAGAGTGTGGAGAAATTTATTATTATATCATCATATCCAGTGGTAATCTTTTCCTGTCCACTTTATTCACTGCTAATGACCCATTCTATTTGTCTACAAGTCTAATTCTCCTCCATCAAAGAGCTCTTGGGATTTTTCTCTCGTTCGCACATTCTTTTGAATTTCCGTAGTTGCACACTATACGGCATACTTGTACCTATACACACTCACACTCACACTCACACCGTGCAGCAGAGAGAGAGAGAGCCTTTGAGTCTCTCTCAGTCGTTGTGGTGGTTGCAGTTTACTCGAAGCACACGGTACACGAGGAGTTAGCACGACATTACGTTACGTGCCTGTCTTAGATATCGTTTGGTGGTGGCAGAGCTGTGTGTTTGCTGTTTTTCGTTTCGTGGAAAGCCAAGCCAAAGTATCAGCAGCAGCAGCCTAGACTTGGGGCGTACAGTGGATATTAGGTCTAGACGCTGATAAGCCATTGCGTGATCATTACTTCAATGTCTTAATATAAAATTATCGTTATCCATTCTTTCTCTCCCCAGACATCAGCAGCTCTAAAGGCTTTACGCTTCACCATTATGTCTACAAATGCTACTCGACCGAATACAAATTAGTGAACTCGTTTTCTTCCGGTTTAATTCCTCCTCCATAACTATTATTGTCAGACCTCTTTACTGTGCAGCAAACTTTCTTTCATCTGCCTACATCAAATTACTATCATTTTTCTGTTGCATTCTACATATTTGTTTTCCACTTGAAATTAACACGAGCATATAATCAGCATCTGTTTTATCAATAAATCAACGCTTGCCAATTTTAATTGTAGGATATATTTAGCGGAGAGTGGGAGGGAGTTTAAATGCACTTTTTGAAAGGAGTATCATTTGTATGATGCATTAAGTAGAGTAACGTTTGGGTGCTGCATCGTAGCAGCACCACAAAAAAGATGGAGGGGAGTGCAAAGTGTGAACTTGTTTTACCAGCACTGCAAACCTTTCCTATTCCTTGAATATATGGAGAGAGCGTGATCTTGAAAAGAACCATACGCAGTCTCCTCTCTTCACTCGCAACGAGTGACACCGAACCAACTGCTCAGCGTGAAACTCCTCGTCTCTATGCTTCTACCCGCTAAATCATTCAGATTGCATTTTGGTTCAGCTTTTTCTATGAATGCAAGAAATCGGTCAAATCTTAAATGCTTTTAAATGTCACTGTAGACACATGCAAATTAGTGCGAAATAAATGTCGCATTCTCCGAAACTTTATATATAACTATTCTGATTCTTGACTAATTCCAGACAAATGCCGTTTTTACAGTGAACCTAAAATGCAGCATTGAATTAGGCATGCATTTAAAAAATATCGACATGCAATTTAACTGCCAAACTCCTTGTTTCGTAAAAGGACTGCATAATCTTTAAAGTTAACATTCGCTCGAGATATTTCTTTGTCGAGTTTCTGAATGAACATAAAAACTAATCGATTACAGATTTTTTTAGAAGAATTATTTTTAGGTCACTTGTTACTTTTCTTTTATTGAATGCATTTACAGTGAGTGAGACATGGTGGTGGGCAAGGAAATCCTAGAAACAAATTAGAAAGTTCTCCATGTATTAAAACTATTTGATAGAAAGAGTAAGTGGAGAGTAGTAAAAGTGAAGTGAATTTATTTCCCTTGCAATCAGCAACAAATAGTAATGGTAATGGGCTGGAAGTAGTAAGATACTCATTACATGTACATTGGATGGAATGGCGTGTACAAGTTCAGTTTCACTCTGGAACTACTTTGCACACTATGTTAATACAGTAATATAGCAATGGAGATATGAAAGGAAAAGTCTTGCTTACTATTTACTAGTATTGTGTATATTATGTAGCTGCTACACTCACCCACTGTATGTACATTGTACATGTATATACACATAGAGAGTGTTCTGTATGTAGCAGAGCAGCAACAGCCGGAGTTCATCTAAATGGTTTGTTCGTGAGTGACTGAAGTGAGAGAAAGTGATTTGCATAAGTTGAGATTAGGTTTGAGTTATGTCACATTTGAAGTATGTTTTGTTGTTGTAAAGCTCACCGATGCGAATTACTCTCGTTGCACACATGCTGAGTACACAGAGCAGTCTGTGATTGAGGAAATCCATTGCTCTGCACATACCCACACAGAAAATATAATGGGTGACCCGACGACTAATCGTGCCTAGAACAGCAATCAGCGTACAGGTAGCAATAATAATAATAAAAAGAAGTAACAATATCCTACTTACAATATACATGGGTGTAGAATGCTTCCGCTAGTACTTCAAAAAAATCTCACAATCTCTACCACCGAAGCCAAACACACACACACACACACATTCGAAATTAATGTTGCAAATTTGGAAGCAAATTATTATGTAGAGCCAGCGAAAATAGCAAATTGCACTGTAAAATTGGTTGTTGGTGCGCTGCGGCACTCTCTGGCCCAATAAATCATAATTTCTAGTACTTTACTCACTTTCGTGGATGTACAAAGGAAGTAAATGGTGTGCTGCATGTACATGTAGGTCGTCAATTAGATAGATATATAAATGTCGTGCACTTTCATTTTATTCAATGCAGTCACCGCCACCACACAGAAAATACGTGTCTTCGCCACCTATTACCATTAATCATCAGTAGTCAAAAGAATATCGACCACACCATTCTATATAACAATAAGCAAGCAAGGCGGTCTGCGAAATAACACGAAGAAGGAGTGAATCAATGAAGCCTAATGTTGTTGAAAACATCATGAGCAAATCAGAGAGAGAGAGAGAGAGAGAGAGAGGAAACGCAAAGTAAATTGGATATAAGAGAACAGTTTACTCACCAACACTACCAGACAGTCAAGTGAAGGAACCTACGTATAATTATGCATAGACGACAGAATTGTTAGGGGATTTTGCTTGCGCAGCTGAAGGGAAGAAGAAGAAGAAGAAGACTGTAATGTTGGTGTGGTGGTGCTGATGATACTTTGTACAAGAGAAGATGTGGATGTGAATGGGAATTGAATGGGATGGAATAATAAGGATAGCAGAGTAATTTGTTCCGCGTAAATTAAGCCAAGGCTCACAGAACATATCTAAGGAACTGAGTTGGTTGGCTGGCCTAATGCCTGCCACTTCGTTTTGGTTGGTTGCTAGTTGGATGATAAAGACGAAAAGACAGAACACAGAGAGAACGGAGATGAGATGGGGCAATGAGCAGTGCGCACACCATGTACAATAATATACACGCACACACAGTCTCGCACTAACGAATGTGTAGGCTGTAGTTCTGTGTGTGTGTGTGTGTGCACTCTGTGCTGGTGCATTTCCTTGGTCACAAATTTCTTCAAATGCAAACACAACCATGATTTTAAGTACTTTGTATGTACTTGTAGAAGGAGTAGATAGGGAATCGTTGGAACACAAATATTCTCATGAATGAACTGATAGATTAAATAGTTAACGGCTGTGTGCATTTAGTAAATAGCTGTGCATTGAAATAATACGCATATAAACATGATGTTTTGTAGCAGAATGTGTTTTACTGCTATGTAACAATTAATGGACATTTTTTCAGCTCTTGTGTTAGTACGCACATTACAAATGTAGCTATTAAATACAAGATTGAATTATAAGTGGGAGTTGATTAATAAAACTGTGAGGACGGAAGTACGTGTGTCTGTCTATTTAGTGTAGGCTTGGAGCTTGTACCTAATGCAATGTACGCATTCTATTTAAATGCGTACCATGAATGTGTATCATCAACAGAATAAATGTTTAATTGAATGTAATGCATTGGCTGGAGCTGTCTGTGCATCGTATCACTCTCTCTCTCTCTCTCTCGGAGCTGTTTGTATGCCAGTGGAGAAGGAAAAGGCGAGTAAATGGCGAGGAACGATGATATTATCGCTACAGAGTAATTATTTTTACTGTTATATCTATCCATAAATATTCAACGATATGGGGAGAAAGAGATAGCCATCCAGTCCCAGTCAAAACCAAAAACGATCACAAAAGACCTACAAGACGCGCACTAAGGAAAAGGGAGCGAGACTGACTGAGAGAGAGAGAGGAAAAGCAAGTCGCAGGAACACAAATAGCCTAATTATGATAAAGAGCAGTTTCAATGTTGTTAACTTGTTTGAGTCAGAGAAGAATTAATTATTGCCGACCAGACCAACCAGCTAAACAGCCAGTCGAAGCTCATGTTACATTAAGTAGCTAACAATAAGAACTGCTGGTGCTTAACACACAGAGTCATAGAGTGGAGCAGGTATAGAAATACCAAAGTCAATCCAACAACATGATATATATACTGATAAATACATACATATCCAGATAACAGTGAGATAGTAGAGAGAGGCGAGTGAGTGAGTGAGCAGCAGTGGCTGGCTTCCTATCTTATATATATCTGTATTAAAAGTAGTAGCAAAAGCAGAGCAGCCGAAGAAATGTACACACATTTGATTGTAGCCGTGCCGATACAAGCTTAACTCACATTTTTATAATATCCATCCACACTCCATGCAATTAGCATGACCACAGATATATGAAAAGCCACGGGAGATAGTGTAATAAGTATTTTTAATGATATTCAATGCCTATAAACATAACGAGATATTATTTTCACTGGTTAATTTCACCTTGTTCATTTATATATTTATATTCTAGCATTGTAAGTATATGTACTATTTATTTGTATTTAACACATTTAATATACATAGAGTATATATATATATAGGACGGCAGGTATATGATAACATGGGTTGTGTTACGATAGGTTCAGTTGAATGAGACGTAAGTAATGAAGTTACTATTTCCAGTCAGGTCAGGCCAATGTATCGTGTACAGTAAAACATATACTGTATGTGGATATGCACGAGCCGACTGCGTTAAGAGAGTAGCATCTGAACATGAGTTCACATTAAATAATAGTAAGAGAGATTGGCTCATATTGTATGTACATACGTGAGTTAAGTCCAGAGAAGAGAATAGTGTGGAATTGTGGGCACCAAGCGGCAGAGAGAGAGAGAGAGAGAGTGAAGAGAGGAGCCTACGGAAAGTTGTTAGCATGCAATGAATGCTTTACATTATTACTTTACATAACATTATCCTCACTACATTACTTGAGAAACTTTGTTAAGCATTAACTGCGAGAGGGAATTTAGTGAGGTCTCATCCCTTGATTGCTTCGTCTCCACGTTCGAATCGTAATGGTGAAGTAAATACCTTTTCTTAACTATTCTACTAAACGTTAAGTATCATTATAATGTTGAAGACATAAACCTTAAGTGTTCCTGCACCTGGCTTTCCCTTTCATAGTTCAACTATACTCGGCTCATCTCTTCATCAGTAGCCAGCCACAGTTACATTCATACTTTGTTCTATTATATATTCTTAAATAGCTACAGTTGATGAATGCAGATAGCACGGAGAATAGTTTTTCTTTCTTATTGTTCAATTAACGTGTGCACACACGTCTGTACTACTGCTCACAGGAGAAAACAACAGTTTGACTTTCTATATATAATATACTCGTAGGCTCCTTTCTTTTTTATGCAAGAATTGTGTCGATCTCATGAAATATTTTGCCATTTATTTTTTAAGGAATTTCCTGTGCAAATTTGCACGCGGATTGTGATTTGATTAGTTTAGGTTGTTGAATGAAGAGAAGGAGAGACAGTTGGTGCAAAGATTTTAAATTAGATGAGAGCTGCTGGACTTCTTGATGATTTGATTAGAGTTTTAGAGTTTCTCGGTGGTTGCCGATCAACTGGTCTCTGGTTTAACAAGTGCGCATTTTATGATTTCCTTTTGATTTGCCTGCTACGTGACGACACAGTGGGCTCTACGTCATTTGTATTTCATTTATTATGGCCATTCTTATTACTTATTATTTCTGGTTGACTACTACCACTCACTAACGACAGGTATACTATAGAATATAATGTTTATAAGTAACTGGTAACAATTGTACGTGTGTGTGTGCATTATTTAATCCCCGTTCGACAACCAAAGAAATAACAATTACTATTAGTTGGTACTTAAGAGGCTCGTTTATCGCTTCATCTCAAGTTTCACTACACCGTAGAACCACTTTCAGCTAGACTTCTGTGTGTGTGTGTATGTGTGTGTGTGTACATGGAACATAATATCAGTTGAACAGAGAACCGCCGAGTCAAACATCGTATCTTTGCTTGCTTTTAATCCTTCATCTGATTTGAATATTACTTTACTACATACAGACGGTAATATTGTGTAGGCTATAGTGTAATCCCTGTAGGAGAGTTGAAAAGGTTACCTTTGAGGCAAGCTGAGTTCAGTCACTATTTGGTTTCTGTAGCACATTCTGTTTGTAGTAAAAGTATTCAAGGTATGCATGTACACTCTAGGTTCGAATGATAGAGAGAGAGAGAGTATGTGGGCACGGCACATATACTGTATGTATATAAGAGCAACCACAATGTCCATAAATATTTTTCTCTCCCAACTGAACAGCTAAAAACTGCTCAAGTTGGTCTGCTCACCTGTGAACCACTGTCTGGAGTCTTCCTAGTATTATATGAACCCTGCAGCTCAATTGCCTTATTACTTACCGACGCAGCCAGTTTTGTGTCTGTGTGCCCATCCACATTTGTACTTATTATTAGGTAGATATTTATTTTATATTATGTACAGGCATTTCCGAACGAGAAAAACGACTCTTTCCACCTAATAGAATTATAATTCGGTTTTTATAGACACCGTCTGGTACTGTACGTACACTAGAATGGATTGCAAGTCGTTGTTCCCAATGAGAATAAATTGCCATCAAGAACCACCAGCACATGACAAGTAGCCAGGGTGCAACTCTAACTATTAAATGAAAGCGCACCATCAATTCTCCTATTAGGCTCAATTGAGAGAGAAAACAGTATCAGTGTCTGGTTGTTGCTTCTGGGAGGTCATATAAATAGACGGTGGATCCCGCGCGTAACATTTCCTCCCTGTGTCACTCACACTCGCGCAAATGTGTAGCAAATTTATCTAACAAACACTTGCGACTTTAAAACGTGTTTTGTGTATATACCGGCATGGTAGATTGTAGAAAAATATTTCTACTTGTGCCAGGTGAATAATTGTCAGAATTAACTACAGTGACTAAAGATCAATGGACGACGACAGTTATTGTGGTGCTGATAGAAAATGAGAGAGTGCCGTTCACAGATAAGAGTCGGAGCGAAATTGATTATGGGGCTGCTGCTGCTTGTATGTACTTATGTACTTGTACTTATGGTACAGCTTTACTTTTGTGCTGGTGGCCACCAGAAGATGGTCATGTATCAAGAAATCTGAGATTATTCGATTTTGCATACATTTCATTATTTTATTACGCTTTTTATTGTTGTTCTACGAATGCGAACCACTTTGAATTTTTTTTCAAAGTAAACACGAGTTTATTTATCTCACTCGTAAAGCTTTTGTGATGGTGGAGCCGTGGTTCACTCAGATATTTCTTCTACTATGGTAATGTTGTTGTTGGTAAACAGCTTAAAGAAGCAATGTTGTTGCACCCTGTTATATTTACGTGTTTCTGTGTGTCCATATGCATTTGTGCACCAGTACGCCTGCTATGTAATTCGATACGCTGTAATAGTATGTTATTGTTACTACGATCGGTCAAAGCAGCCCTAACAAACTGGTAAGCATACAAGCACAGAGCTACCAGAGTCGTCGTGTACAGGTACATGCTTATATAATTGTAAGATAGTAGCATTATGATTATAGTAGTATATACGTGTATATAGGTATATATAGGCATAGGGATAAAGAGAAGACAAAGGTATACGAGCTGATTTTTTTTAAGTTGTACGGACAGATACGTAATATACGGTGAAGGTGGGCAATGGTAGTGTGTGAGGGGAAACAGGAAACAATTCATGAACGTTACGATATTCATTTTACGTTCAAGGCTAATTTGCAATAAATTCCTTTTAATTGGTGTGTGAATAAAACTTGGAACAAGATACGAGCACCTAATTAGGTGCTTGTAAATATATAGTAAGCATCCTATGTGGCTGATATCCTCTATTATTTTTAATTGGTAGTTAGAGATTTCTATTTTACCATAATATTTTGTATGCAGCCATTCAGATTTATTGGACACTGAACGCCCATTGATGCATGAACGAGTCGAGTGGACTAGACACCAGCAGATACTTGTCTGTTTCCAATGTAGCCACTATTACTACCTTTTCAAAGCAAATTATTACTCTCAACGATACAATTTTCGAATTTTATCAGTCTTTTGTTCTGTGCTCTGTGTGTGTTGTGTTGTGAGACTGAGAAGGGAACTAATAATCGAGGCCAATAGAATATAGAGTAGACACTGTTTTATCTGTTGACTCTTCTTGACTCTCTGTAAATACTTATTATGAAGTTGTGCTGATCCTTGATTTGCGTGATGCTGAATAAGTATGTGTTGGGCTAGAGCAGCAGATTGTCTGGGAACCTAAATACATTTAGTGCGCACGGGTAGGTGTAATTACACCTACCCGTGGTGGTAAATTGCGAGATGTGAATATTATATAAAAACGGATCCGCCTTTAGTAATGGATTGAGCATTTTTGCAAATTGGTTTCTCATCACGCAAATACTAAAAACAATAAACATAAAAGATATATTTTATAACTTAGATATGAAACACTGGATGAAATTTTTTAATTTTTTTCCTCTCGTAATAATCAACGAATTACATTTGTGGATGGTAAATATCTAGTACGAGTACGGATTCATAGAATAAACCACAAGTATATTTCAAAAAATATTATATTTTTGTAAAGTTATATGAAAAATTCTGTAAATTTATCCGGACCTAGAAATTAATGCGTATCGGGGTTATCATAGTTTCCATGCTACAATTGGTGATGGATTCATAGAGCTGGTAGAATGCATCCCTGTGATACGGGTAGTACATAAAAGGGAGAACTTTTTCGAAATTAGTCAATACGTTGGAGAGAGTGAGAGTTATAGGTGCGTATTTAGTGCCAAATGATTTGGTCATGGAAACAATGTGGATCACAGTATATCGTATGACACACATGCCTTTGGAAGAAGTGTCTGAATAGAAATGATTGTATATGCTACGTGTTGTATGTATGTCCACGTATCAAATCTAGTTTAGTCTGTTGGAAGCACAATGAAGTAGAGGGATAGCCTGCAACACTAAACTTCCTATTGTCTGAATAGTGGGATTTTTTGTGCCTTTTTGTTTGGGAAATGACTCTGAGTTCATCGTTCCGTTGACTGAATTTTCCTTCGGAACAGTCCTTAAAAAGGTGACAGATTTTTTGTGGACCCAAACACCGGGCTGGACTTTTTGACACTGCCAGCCCAGCTCTTTTGTGTATTATTTTGTCCCTTTCCACCGCTCTGCCTGCCCCATGATACTATAATAATACACAGTTCAATGAAAGAGTATGGAGATACTGGAGAAATACAATCACACAATATCGCCTTACATAGTTACACGATTTTCTGCTGACTCCTGACACGTACAAGGTATACACGCTATGCGGTGTTGGTGGTGGTGATGGTGGTGGTGGGATCCAGAAAATATTCCAATATTCACTATATTAAATATATACGTTTAGAGAGAGTAGCCCATCTTACCTGACCAAGTAAGTTGGCACAGTGGTGAACTATGTAGTAATTCCTGCAACAGTATTGCGTATCAACTCCTAACCTTTAGAAATTAATACATAATGGTGTAGATATACAAGTTACCTATAAATCATGTACTCTGTTAGTTTACAAGTTTACAATAGTTGCACATTCTCTGCTTCTGTAGTGTTGCACGTAGCAGTATATACTGTAAGGTAAGGTATGTAATAATACACAAAAAGCAGTTCATGTTCTTGTCGCCATGTACGTGTTTATGAGTAAATACCGAGTTCATTCTATCCAATCTAATAATAATACATTCCTCTCTTCTTTTCTTCTCGTCTCCCGGCATTCAACAATCCAAATCGTTTATCAATTCCGCATTTCTCGTCTCATTGCATGACATTTTCACACAATGAAACTCATTTCGAACCAAATCTCTAATGAATTTATCCCCATTCTTCGTCCGCGCTTAAAGAATTGCTCTGCAATAATATCGAGCACAAAGCCTATGTTTTCTGTTCGACTCTAATGTATTCTATAGGTGGCATGGCACTGCAAGGACTATAGTAGTGTTATCATCTTCCCTCATGAAGTGCTATACCTTACACTAGGTAGGTATACAACATAGATAAAACTTGCTCACAGTTTTTTAGTACGTTTTTGTGTGGACCAACATTATTTACTTCTCTAAAGTCAGCAGAAGCAGCGTACATATATTCTACGTATATTTAATACGTGGTGGTAGTAGGGTTGATGAAAAACCAGATATTATCTGTATCATGATGCATACGCACCAGAACACAAGTCGCAACTATGAGCGTAATTGTGATGTCGCCCAGCTACACAATCTACTGCATCAAAAGTTGACTGTGGTACATCGTTCAAGTATTCCTATGCCTGTAGTGGCTTCCTAAATAATTAATGATATGATCATGCCGAAACAACAACGCTTCATATTTCCATTGCATTCAGTATAATTAATCAAGGATTTTCCACTTGGATCATTAATTTAATTAGACTTCATTTAGTGTGAATACCAGATATTAATTACCAAAAAGGAAATGAGAATGACTCTAAACTAAAGGAAAAAATGGGAGCACACAATTTTTAAATGATCATTTATACAATTTTTCTTATGCGCCATAAAATTATCTTTTAATGATTCTCAAATTCTCACAGTGTAACCTACGTTCATGTCACGGGAGCCGAGAGCATGAACAGTTCACACTTGGTCCAAATTGACAGAAAGTGTTCAATTACAGAGCAGTAGGTTTCATTTGTGAAAATATAAACGTATTCCTAAGTACTTCAATCTTCTCACTTGAGCACTAAAAATGCAGAACAGGTACACGCAAGCTAATTGTAGGAGGCTCCTCCCACTTTGCCAGAATATGTGTGCATATGAGATGTGAAATAAAGTAACCGACCAATGAAAAAATTCAGCTCACGTGTGCGAACACTATTATATGTTCAGTGAAGGCAGAAAATATTTTGAAGGATATGTCAGTCCACATAATATAGTATATTAAAGTTTAAGGAAGAGGAGATTTCTAGACGTGAAAATTCTATATATACGAGGGGTAATCGTAGAGGTCGTAGAGGTAATCAGCTTGACGAGACAACTCTTTATTTATTGTTAGTCAAGCTACAAACAATGCTACCGTGCTGTAAATTAGACGAGGAGAAACAGACTGAATTCTTCTTCTTTTTCTTCTGCTGTTCCTGCCTCCCCCTGTGCTTATTATTAAGCATAATATAGTAATATGCATTTCACATTCTGCTTGACACTCAGCAACACTGTCTCACTCCAGCAGGCTGGCACTAATAGCAGAGAATCGAGCCAAAAAAGGACAACCGGAAGGAAGAACTATGAAGATGAATAATAATCAGAGAAGCCATGCAAGTCCTTAGCTCTGCTACACTAAACACAGTTAGACTTTTCTCTTATCCTCGTCTCCCTGCATTCTGTCTTCCTTTTATCCAATTGTCTCTCACTCTCTCGTCTCCCTCTGCTCACACGTACGCATCTTCTCCTGCAATCACAAACAGCCACATTACGCTGTTTGATTCCACTCCGTCTCACAGTTGCCACCTCTCAACATGTCTCCAAAAATATTCACATCTGAATAAGATGCTCACTAATGGGAGCTGAGATTTTAAATATTTGCAATTTTTCATTCCTCTCAATGTATTTATTTTTACTTTGGAAAAAGTAAATTACAAATACTAAAACGAATTTTTTTTTGGCAAAAATTGTCATTGGATTTATTTCAATTTAGATGATTAATTAAACCAATTAATCAATTAAATCAATCTCAAAAGAAATAAATGCAGTGGAATTCCTACGCCTAAAATCATAGAGGGAACATGTTAGAAACAAGTTGATGATAGTTTGATCAAGTGTACTGCTGGTCTGAAATTTTACCAGTTTTACTGTTGATAACAAGCCAGGTCTTAAGTGAGATGTTTTAATAGGGAGTACAACTCATGAGTTATAGATAATTTGTGGCTGTGATTTGAAGGCGGAATTAAGCTAGATTTCTTCTTAGCTTGCAGCTTATTACCTATCTTTCAATCAGACAGCAATGTTTTCCAGTTGCAGCAGTCTTATTAGCCTTGGAGCATACGAACATATCTCTATCATTATATATGTGAACTGGCAAAGCTGCCACAGCAGAAATGGCCACAGAGCCACAATCACAAAAATCTTATTACATGGCCATATGTACAAATCATTTAGCTGAATGTGGTATTGTGGCTCCTGCATCCTCTATTCTCTTGCGTTAAAATTTATAATCTCTCAAAATTCTCATTTTTCTCTGTGGCTTCATGGCCTTTTTCTAGTGTGGCTCTTGCATCCGCGAATCGTCCCATGAGTAATTACGTACAAGATATACGAATGCTGAAAAGAACACGAAACTGTGATATTGCTATTACATATGAATATTATTATATACATTATGTAAGGCCGTCTACAAGTTGTCTAATAGCGGTGTTGTTGGTCTAGTTAGTATTTAGTTAGAAATGCTTTGCTCTCTAAGTATCATAATGTGTTTCCTAATATCTACCTATGTAAGTAAGTACAGCGGTGGAAGTGCGTTCATTATTGTAATTTGAGCATATGCTTTGAATCGCTTGGTTGTTTAACAGTGAGTAGGGCAACAGAGAGATACGTAGATACTTGCCTGATAGGTTTCTGTCGGTTTCTTTTCAAGCTGCATGTTGGGATTTGAAACACAAAGCTGCAGGTTCCATTTCAAAGACCAATAGTTTACACAGTACACATATACACATAGACACTATCTAAATATTGCTGTGTGCAACCGACGCTATTACCTATTACCACAGAAGAACAACTAGTCTTATTGTTTCTAGTAGTCCGCGTACGCGCGTGTAAGCTAGACCTTCAATAGTTTAGCTGGCATAACATTTTATCTTTATCTACAACACTATATACAGGCAAGCCACCTAATTGCTCTATTTTCCTCAGCAGCTAGCACGTCAACTATTATCATGAATGACTTCTTTGCAGGAATTTATTTTCAACTTCCAGTTCTTTACGAGACTGGAGCATTCTTTAAGTCTCTCCATGAAACTGTGTGCATAAAGTGCTCGGCTCTATTTACTAATATGCTCTCCTCCGCTCTGGTATTTCCAATTTTATGTACATGCCACGGATAGCTCCCTTTTTCTTCTCTCAATTTATTGGGGAAGTTTTTGTGGCAATTTCCATCTTATTTTCCAGAAAGATATTTCTGCAAGATAAAATCATAGAGTTTAG
>JABASC010000677.1:0-33950 GCA_019776185.1 Plutomurus gul | reverse complement strand
AGAAAGTTCAACTTTCCAAAAGTGACTCTAAAAGTCTCCTAAGGGTGATTCTTCCTTATGAAGTTAATAATCCAGTACTAAATGTAACATAATTCTAGTAAAATCAACATTTCTATCTTATAACAATCGTTGCGATAAATTGCGCTAAATTAATTCTAAATCCTACTGATTAGGTAGACAGCTAGCATATTTATTCCGGTCACGGTGTTTAAATGCACTACTAATATAGATTGTTCCATACACGATACGCACCATGTGATAAGAGCACAATTTTTTGTACAAAGTACATAGACCAATGCAGAAGTATATTTTCAGTGTTTAAATACATGACAGTGTAACACATAGATACTACAGACACACAATACATAATTGGACTTTATATTTACGTTGCTTACCAAGAAATCAAATACACACCTACGCAAGGGTTACCACTACATCCAACAGTGCTCACTGAAACCACACAAGTACCATTATTCTGTTTCACGTTCCAAACTCTCACATTTCACATACTTCACATACTTTAGTGTTCTACTACACACATATTTCGTAGAACTGCTGTAGTACACACTACACAAATACAAATACAATGCATCTCTAACTTGAACCAATTCCAATATCACAAACAATGGCTGCTCTCAATTATTCATTGTCACATATATATGAATTTAATGGAAGTATGTTATCACTTCGTTGAATTGTCATCCACTCGCATGTTAAATATTTACTCATGTAAAATATGTAGATACATAAATATACATACCTAATATAATTTTCAGGCTCACAAAATGGAGTTTTATTCATATATGAACTTTGAAATCATATTGTTATCGATACTGACTGTGAAAGTTATAAATATCTGTCAAAAGCATAAACTCAATTTATATAACTTTCAAAGTGCTATTGGACTCTCAACTCTCATTATATTACTACGACTTGAAAGATTACAGTATTCCGGTAATGAACATACAGACAAGCAAAGTTCAATCAAACTTTTACACGACAAAGTATTTAACTACAACATATAAATGTGTTTTTGCAAAATATATGAACAATTTGCACATATTTTGTGTCTCACTCATTATGCAATAAACCCATTGTTTCACCGTTTGGTGCCATCAACCAATTAAAGAAAATCAGCGTTAAAAAATCGTCAAAAAAATACGTGGCAAGATAGCAAATCCATGTGTACATAAGTATTACTTCAGGATAACCCTCCCCACAAAACGGCTCACATCACACCTCCAAGTATTCAATAAATGGAGATAAAAGCATGGATGGTTAAGCCCATTTACAATTTACACAGCACAGTTAAGCTGTTAATAATACACTCGATGATTGTAACTCTGTGTAACAAATGGGATGGTATACATTTGGGAGCGATGGGCATATGTATGTGAATCGTAATTTTCTCCAATATTGCAGTTAAAGCCTACATACAACTCGGAGTTATTAACGCATGTGAACCCAAAGGAAATCGAACCTATACGCGTTACTTTACAGTGCAGAGTGCATAATATGCTCATCGTAGGACTGGGAACTGGAGCGGTTCTGTGCTCTGCATGCTGAAAAACTCATATTTAATTCATGTATGGTATAGTACTGTGCCATGCAGCCACTTCTACCCATCGAACCTAACATTGACATTACGTGCTTGCCCTGAAACCGACCACACAACTACTGCTCTACTATGTAATACAGGCTTTGAAACTACAGCTGGGCTCAATATCTGTCGAATTGTGAGTGACTGACTCTCCCAGCGAACTGCATTCATCATTATTACTAATACTCACTCAGACATTTTTATAAAAGTTCACATACATTCTTGAAACGAGACGACAGGACCATTTCATTCCAGCAGTACCGTGTTACGAAAGACAAAGTTCAATTACAAGTTGGCCAACTTTCCTCTCCTGTGGTGTAGTGCAGCAGGCAATTATAGTACTTTCGGTTATCTCTATTCTACTCGAATGGCATTAGACAGAGTCTTAAGGAATGAGCTCACAGTCAGTGTCTGTGTGTGTGCGTTCGCCCGTGAATAAATCGCAGTGAAACTTTATTTTCTTCATATCTCTCTGTGTGTGTGTATACAGTGAGTAGTAGAGATAGGCGTAGACAAAGTTCCTCCTTCCTTAACTTTCTTTCCTTTCTTCCATTTTCACAAACTAGTACGACTAGGTACAACCCTGCTGTCCCGACCTCAGTGAGTGACTGTGAAAGTGAGCAAGGAGCCTATATACATCAAAACTTTGCCAGAGTTCGTGTTCCTACTCACAATAGCCAGCCAGCCACTTGTGCATATAAAGCTGTGCAAGTAGGGAGATAGGAGCACCGTTAAGAAACCGGTGTCAGACTGCCACGAGTAGAAACTAGCAAATTACGGCCAGCCCAGCTCGACTATTTCTGTTAAGTACTTTTGCCTTCTCTTGTGCAAGAGTCCAGGTTGGCAACTGCCCGGCAAAATAATCCAGCAGCCAGCTGCCAGTTACATTGCTTTATTTGACTTGACTTTCTCCTTCCTGTTCCTGTCTACGAATTCTGTATATGTAGCTATTTGTTGCAGAAATTAGTTCCCTTCTTCCATTTCCCTTTATTTGATGTCTTGTGTAGCGGTTGAAGTAAAGTTTACAAAAGTTATTATGTGTTAACCAAACTATTGTTTACTGTAGACATTTTTAGATAAGGGAAAGGTGAAGAGCGTCAAGTGCTATTCAGATCAGTACGCATCTGTCAGTGTTCAACATCAGTTTAGATATACCTACTTCTTCTATAACTCTGTGCTACATAGAATACAAACTATTTGTATTTTCCCTATATATATATATATCCCTATATGAAGACTGAAACAACTATTGGATGATAGGAAAGTTTCCTATCTCTCTCTGTGTGTGTCTAGTATTTTTATGCAGAGAGCTCCCAGAAACTTGATTGCACAACGAAAAGTATTACCACATACGGGCACGGATTCACTCTGCATGCCTAATGAGTAGATGACTAAAAGGAGAAAGTAGGTTCCTGAATAATATTGAACAAACAATAGAGGTGACTCTCTCTCTCTCTAGTGAAAATACAATTGGGAAACAAATCTTGTGGAAGGAGGGATTCCTGAGACACCTCTTGTCACCGGACACGACAGACTTCCAACAAATAAAGCACCACGAAAAAGAAATGACTTCCAGCAGTGAAATTCGAATGAGACTGAACATAATAAAATAATACAAATACCTTGTCTTGCTAGGAAAATAAATCAACAAGATAAATTCCACTTTCCGTATAATAACAATATAACTCTTCGAATTCGAATACTAAACAGCTATTGTTCATCTATTGCTTTCTTCTCTTCCACAGTTTCATTATTGATCCCAAGGCTTTCTAAAAGTGTCTGATAGGAAAAACTCTGTCGAACTTTAAAAAAACGTAAATACAGCAGAATAAACAACGTTCACGTTTATATATATAAAAATCAAAGTATACATAAAGAAACGTGAATTGGATTGTACGCAAGAGTACCATCGATCCTTCGCAACTCCAACTTACCATCTATTTGTCTAACTTCTCTATAACTGTCGAAAAGATCTTCCTACTGTTTAAATAGTCAATTCAGGTTCTAGTGAAAATTTCTTCGGGGAGACCAGAGCCAGAAAGGATTGTTCAAAAAAATCCTGATCACAGTACACAAATACAAAGGAACGGGTGAATTCTTCTTCAGGCTCGGCGCAAACAGAATTCAGAATCCACAGACTGCAGAAGAGAATTTCTAAATAAGCGCTTGAACTCTGCTGAGTTGCACCGCAAGTGTTCCCCTGGAAAACCTTCGAGCAACTCTCGCTCAGCGGAGCAACATCCGCAATTTTGACAGTCTGTGCTACAACGGTGTCGCGCTCTACCTCGTGCAACATTTCCACCTTCACACACTGACTCAACCTTTGCCTCTTTCCCACAATAACGGGTCTTTTCACTCTTTTCCACCGAAATATGTTGTTGCGCTTGTTGTTTGTGCATGCACCGTCAACAAAGTGATAACCTTAGGAAAAGCCGTAGCATAACTTTGACTGCCACAATTTCTGAACATTTACTGCAACAGTATATTGTCTATTTATTCTGAATATAAGACTGTCTTATTCTTATTGCACGTTTTTCGGCCGAGTGGATCCACAATAATCTTAAAATTCAGATTCACCAGCCGCATCATTTCCAAGACGGGGAGAAAGAAAACGAGAGTAGCCACCAAGACCAGCCACGCAATCCTAATATAAGCCCAATAGGAAGTCTACGAATAAATATTCACTACCCACGCTCATACATACTAATAAACATCAAAAGAAAGCTCGAATGGAAGAGCTCTCAACTTTATTAAACTTAAAACAAGACTCGCATTCTACTCAAGGAAAGCAGAGGAAATCCAATAGTACATACATGTGTTCGTTTTCTCCTTAATATCTCACAATAGGAAGGACGACGACTACTACAAGCGATTGCACAAAAGACTACGATATTTAGCCGCACACCAGACTATAATAGAATATCTCTCTTCTCAGCTTACCATTAAATCTTTCTTCAGATTCTTCTAAAAATGGAAGAAGTAACGCCACAGCACATTCAGCAACTCCGCCAGGAGTTTGCCAGCAGAGTTAACGAAAAAAATCCAGGTTTGAATATATTCACATGTATAATACCATTTTTATTAAACTATTACATACATACAACAGACATCCCTTAAGCCTCTTCAAAATTGTGTGTCAACTAAATGTACGCATTACGTATATACATGTAATATATTTTCATTTGTTGTTAGATTTTCAGTTGGATTCATGGGAAAGTTTAATGAAATACTTTCAGAATAGAATGACACAGAGCATAGTAATATAGGAAAGGGAAATTACATAGAAAACCGATTAGTTTAAAAATATGTACTTGTGCGTGAACATTTAATGGTATGCACTTGTACGAGTGAATATTTTCCACACAGCCTCTCTACTAGCACTCACTATTTCACAATGGAAGGGGAATAATGCGGACGATGTGGATAGATAAGAGAAAGTGGAATGAGATTCTTGCAACTGTAATAACGTGGGCACACATGACATAACAATACAATCTCGTTAATTCAAGAGTGTCTATATTAGGTACTTACTACAATATAGAAATACAAGTTCATAAAGAGAGAGAGAGAGAGAGAGTCGACGGAGAGAATCAGTATGAATATAATGTCAGTTTTATTTCTGTAGGGAAAACCTTATGGAATACATTATACGGGGAGATAGTGCACTCTCGCTCTCTGTGATAATAATTTTGATGGTTGTTTAATGTATGTCGTCAATATAGGATTGCCAACCATCCAGTTCCTCATTCTTCATTCATTCAAGTATCAGGGCATAACATTCGGACTTATCTTGACTTATCTCTCACAGAGACTTCACAACGTGTAAGCCTTCACTTGACTGTGCACAGAAGACACGGTGGATGCATCCTTTTCGTTGCTTGTGTACTCGTATTAAAAGGAATTTGATCCCAAGAGCTGCGTTTGCACGTGCTTCGAATATAAATATGTATATTCCTGGATTTGCAACCGGCTCATTATCCCACATGCTCCTATCGTAGAATGCGAATAAAAATTCTATTTTACGGATAAAAATATTGCACCCCTAGCAATTTAGAAGCGACCATTATGCTGTTTTAGGCAAGTTGAAATGCTACAGCAGATATACAGAATATGAATGGTGCTGCGACTCTCTCAAGACAGCAATGCAAACAAGAGCCTATCTCTGCAGTAATGGAGCGTGTCTACTTAATATTGAGTCGCTGGATCTGTCGAAATATAAGCCGACGCAGATGCTATTCCATTATAATGTTAAGTGTGTACATATTCCCACTCTGCCAGAAGAGAAAATGAACAATAAGCAAAGAACTTTCTAAAGGTAGGTGGGGTTAAAGCACGCAGTGAGCACTTCTTCAGAGACGAAGAAGCATTCGCGTAGAATTGTGCTACCGTTTTATATTTTCACTCGCGGCTTGTTGCCCCAGAAGTGTACTATACAATAGAACGATGTATTATTATGCACCATGTAGTAGTTCGTGCTGTGTGAGAAAGGGCATCTTATTGTTAATATGAACACGTTCCTAATACCTTATATAATATAAGATTTAGAGCTGTGCCCATTTATATATGTATATAAGAGATTGCTTTTTGCACCTCAGCGGAAAAAAGTGCAAGCTAAAGTGGATACTGCATTTAGTAGGTAAGATAATGATATCATGTAAAATAGTGGAGAAGAGGAATGGAGTAATTGAGATATTTAGGGAAATTGCATAAATAAATTTCGTTTCGTGAGTCGCAGTCATGTTCACTTATTATGACTGTTTTTCGAACAAAAGGAAACCCCTTGTTCCTTAATTGCAGGACGAGATGGCCAGCAGGAAAGCAAGCTTCACGTTTCCCAAATTTAGGGTAAGGTTTTATTGCCAGCAGAAGATTGCATCTAAGCATTCCATGTACAACAGTGTCTATATTTATGTTATATTTTACATACAAAACACCAATGGTACATCCCGCAAACTTCTACTAGTACATAAAACGTATCCCGCGTATACGAACGTGTAGTACATAAAACGTTTATTCCGTTATACGGTACATTGAGCCGGAATGGAGTAAAGACTCGCAATCCATGATTAGTTTGTTGAAGGAGACGCGGTTATGTAAGTATTGATTTCATGCCTTGCTGTTGGGGTTGAGGAGGATAAGCGTCAAATTCCAATCTTCATGGCAGGGCAAAGGAAATCTATTTCGGAATTTTGCATTCAGTGGAAGAGCTGCATTATCCACTCACGTTCGTCTTTGAACTTTTCATTGCTTCTAGCTACAACACTGTGCTACATATTCAACGATGCAATTGAATCTATTTACTTTGTGTCGAAATACTTGGTCTTTCCACCAAAGAAGAAAAAGAAACAAATGATTAAGAAATACTTGAAAATTTCTCTCTCTCTCTACCTCTGTGCCTGGATTCTGGTTCGACTGACAATTTTTATTGCCACTTATTCAAGTGACATTTGTAAAACTGACAATGAGACAATTTCGCTCTGCTGTCAAGATATTCCATCATCCATATTAGTTACACGTACTTAAGAATATAAAAGTCTGTATAATCCACTTACGGACTAAAGTCATTAAATAAATAGTAAAGGCTAAAGCTTCTTCGAGAAGAGTTAGAGATGCCTTTGTGGCTACTTATCTGCAACGACCCTTTAGTATTGGCGATGACAGGAAGAGATAAATAATTGTTTTCTTGAAATACTTTGGCTGATTACAAAAGCTAAGCTTTCTTATCACCCCTAACCATTATTGGAGCTTAAGGAAGGAAAAAATCCCAGCAGAATGAGAGAAAACCAATGTGAGATAAGGAAAAGATTTAAGTACAACTTGAAAAATTGTTATGAGAAAAATGCCATCCATTACTACTACACAGCACCATAAGCCGTGTACACGTGTACGGGCATATATCTTAGGTGGTTTTAGCTATTGAGGTCGCATTCGAAGCATAAAGGAAGAGAAAGGAAGGTCAGGACTGCCGGATAAGAGTGCAAGCGAGGATAGAGCACATCCTCACAGAAATATATATCGCATGAGTCACTCTCGTATTTGTAACACAACGAAAACTAAGTCACACAAAAATGCGTGGAATCACATACAGATACATAATGTGTTCTGTTGAACACGTACATGCAAATTGATGTCAATATTATTACATTATGTTTGTTTCATTTGCTTCGAAACGCAGACTTTTGCCCACAAGACATGGAGAGGGTCAAAACCGATAACCTCTGGCTAACAAGATTCGTGGCTCACGCTGAAAATGACATGAAAATTGCTCTGGATTTGCTTTATGACTGCTGTCTGTGGAGAAAAGAATTTGGAACGAATGGTAAGTCAAGTCTCAATGTATTACTAACTAAAGTTAAAAAGAAAGAGTTTCTTGAACGGACCCCAAGAATTTTCTGTGACTAATGTTTATAAGCATTCAAGCCTTCGCTCTTCTCATTTAGATTGTCAACAACAGCCAGAAAAAAACGCCGATTTGTACAGTTGGTAAGCAACTGTGTCGTAACAGCTTGTTTACATCCTACTCCTTTGCTATGCGTTTGTGTGCACAATAAAAAGCTACAGATTTTAATAGACTTTTAATTGTCCCCTGGTAACATTGTAGTTTGCGTCTCTGTACAGTTACCCTACAACAGGAGAAGGGTCCAGATGCACAAATTTGAAATTTTCCATAAGGCTTGTGAAAAATTCCTTATCGGTGATAATTCATCATTTACTACCTAACTCTACTGGGTAAAGCAATAATAAATAGTAGGGGGGGAGCGTGAGGTGAGCCAACACGGCTCATTAAGTCTTCACTCCACTCCACTTGAGTAGTCAAAAAGATCTGAAGCAGTAAACCAGGATAAAACAAATAATGTTCGAATAGAAAGCAAAATGAAGAAATCCTAATAAATTTTCAGTGCTTTTGAGGTTGATTTACCAGATACATTATGCATCCATGCGGTCAGCTGTCTTGTCTTATTTGCAATTCTTTTATCTGTCTAAGTTGCGAAACTATGTAATTACAAAAAAGCAAAGTCTATATTTATCAGTCAGCGTCAGAATTAATTATAATAATATCCTAGTCGTTGCCCGTTGCACCATCCAACTCTCTGTTTCACGGTACCTAATGCTTTCAGCTAAAAACAAGCTTCGTGTGCATAATGGCTAGGTTATAAGAAGGCTTCGGAAAGTGCAAGCAGTTACAGACCAGATAAAAGCAACAAAAAATTCCAGGAACATGTGTGATAAGAATGTTTGCTATTTGTGTGTGTGTATATATACGTAGTGTCGTGTGTATTAGTGGAAGGGTGGTAGTAGATGTTCTAGGGAGCATTAGCGAGTTGAGTTAGAGAGCTAGCCCTATAAGATAAGAGTCTATCACTGACAGCATTGTTCAAAGCGTGTTCTTACGCCACCATTAAATTCTGACGTGAAACAAGTAATGCTCTCAAAGGTTGTATTCCTAGTTTTGTTTTACGGTCCCATTCTGTGCAGGGGGAGAAAGCCGATTGTATTTATGCCACCCGAGTTATGTTCTTTCCGTGTATTAATGTAAACTTATGTATGTATAAATGTTTATATTACCGTGTACTTTTCCTCTTCTCTCCAGGCTACTGTATTGAATTATGCGTTGTTCTGATCACGTGCGGTTGCTTTTAAGATGCCTGATTGCGTTGACGATAGTAGACACAGGGCTAAAGCTAAAGAATTTTTATACTTCATTTGTGTATTCACTCTCAGCCAGATATTATATAATACTGCATTTACAAAAGAATTTAAATACCATCTTACTTTATAATTTAGTACACTACAGAGATCAGGTGGAGCACGACAAGCTTTGTTAGCTTGCGATAAACGCATGTTTAACACAAAAGTACAATATGTGTGCAAAGCTGTAAAACGGTATGCGTTAATTTGAGCGTCACGTTACGCATAACGTGAAACATGCTCGACTTTGTGGAAGTTACAAGAACAGCCTCTAGGAATTAATCTTGTGGTAAGAGGATCTGTCAGCAATCCATTGTATATGAGAATTTTGTATTGACACAGTGTACGTCAACATTAGTATATATAAAATAGCAATAGAATAGACAGTAGCAGCGCTTAAAGACAACACTGGAAGGTCCACGTGTATTAAGAGGGCACGGAATACATTTATCAGCCTATAAAATGTTGAGCCCAACTTGTGCGACTGTCGTACAAGCAAACGTTACCTCAATAAAACAGTGAAAGAGAAATGCAAAGTTGAGAGGTAGAACTAGTCGAGAGATGAGAGAGAGAGAGAATTAAAAGCTTAACGAGGCGGAGAACCAACAACCAAGTAATATGAAACTGGAATGAATCGAGAGACAGAAAGAGAGAGAGAGGCTGACAAGAGAAAAGTGAAATATCAAGACATTTGAAACGAAAGAGAGTTTCGTCCACGAATTGACATGTTGAGTTGACATTAGCTGTAGGCACCGTGAAATGGGAGAGGCAAAGAAAGGATATTGGATAGCTTGGCAGAGTTTATTGCGCTGCCGTCTCTCCGTCGTCGCTCATGGAAATCTCATTAAGGGATCAAGTGACGACCAGAAGAGAGAATTATTTTATTTTATGATGAAAAGTAGGAATTTTATATTGCTCCAGCTTTGATTTCCACCATTCTTTTCCAGTCAAACTGACTAAACGGGGTGATGATTCCACTCGGCGTCTACCAGATGAGATTTACAGCTTCTTTTCTCTTTTTCCAATCACCCTCGCTGTCTATTGCTTCTGCTGGCTTGGCCGTGAATGGGATTTTCTGCAGCAATTGGCTTGTCACAGAGCTCTTGACTCCAATTGCCGCTGTGTGGTTGGTGGATGGTTTAGATTTAACTTGTAATGTCGTTGCAGGCTATCTTACAATAATAACGTCGACCAGCTACCTCCGTATCTGAGTTAAAGTGAGGTTGGAAGTGTGGTGATATATTTTCTCCACGTATGTATAGGTACTTGTGTGAGAAAGTGAGTCATTATTATATATTTACCATGTTTCATTGTATCTGAATCTATTCAACAGCTAAGAAAACTCACCCACCACAAGAGATCGAAGGCAGACGACGGATTTATTTTCCGTCGCCGCTGAAATGGCGATGTATTAACAACTTTGAAGATTACCAAGTTTACGGGGGGCGGGATGATGCTGAATCTTATGAAATGCTTTATTACTTCGCATTAGATCGCTTTTCCATTAACCCAGCACTGTACAAAGTTATACTGTGCTACTTTATTTCTACTGATCATCTTCCTGTGTTGCTCAGCAGGGTAAACTTTCACACCCACACTTTGGCTTCTTTCCCCTAGTAGATTCGTAACTCATCCATTTGCAGATTTCCTTACTTGCTATTATCCTACTTTCACCGAAAGAAGGCACCATTGTGGTCGTTGGTTTCAGGTTAACTTTTATATAGACCTTTTATTTACCTTCTGTTCGGCCACTAGATCTTCTAACTGGGTTCGTATAGTTTGGAATTATCTTGTGGCTGTGGTAAGTTAAGAGTCAACATTACAAAATTCTACAAAATTCGTTGGTGGAATACGTTGAGGATAGTCAGAGGTGACTTTGACTGTAAGTACGTTGAGCTCTATCGAACTCCAATTATTGGCATTAGAAATGTGAAAGACTTTTGGATTAACACTCGTAAAACAAAATGAACATTAATTCACACTACTGTATGTAGAATGTAGACTGTTCGTCTTGTACGCAATCGTAACTCAACAAAGTATCATACAACACATGCATTTGGAATATGAAATATCACTTAATCTCTATCTGTGAAAACAGATTGTGGTGAGTGGTGGTATTTGGTCCTGATTAAATATATCAAGATGAAGATATTGACCACCATCATTTTAACGATAAAAATTTACATATTTACTGCAAATGCAATGCCTAATGCCTAGTATATTGTATTGTGTGCGCTTAATCAGATGGATTTAATGGAAACATTCAGAATTACGGCCAATCAGGATCGGCCGTCGTAACCTCCACGGGTCATGACTGTGGCGGTGGTGTTGAAGTGGATTTTGACCAAATGGGGAGGCATATGCAGTATGTCATCTCCAAGTTTATGCTTCAAACGGCTTATTGGCTGACAATGTTGGCAAAAAATAAGTGGATGCAGTATGATGAGCTGTTGTTTTAGAGTTACAATAGTTTTCACCACTTTATTATTAGATGCTTCACTTTTTACAACTCTAGTTTAAAAAGGATGTCTAAACGTCTCCCTCCGGCTCCTGGTCCTCCAACGGGGGTATTGGGGCGGGGGCGTTCAAAACTGGGAAATTGGTCCAGATTGCGTACACCCCAGCCGTTCCGAATCTATGACCGTTTCCGAATTCGGGTGGCAAGCTGCGGTGTAGAATTTCGGTTGCCATTCCTGCGAACGTTAAAAAAATGTTCACTTTTGTTATATTATTTCTTTAAAATATAAAAACCTCACCTGTTAAAACTCCCAGGATATATATGTATTGCACATTTCCACCCAACAAGCGGCAAAAAAATTCCATTTTTAATGTAGTAAGTACGTTTGTACGTGTTGCAATTAGTCTTAGTGAGATCTAAATGACTACTGCGTTTGATTACTGTGGAGAAACTAGTAACCAGATATCCATTTGATTGTTATCATCGAATGTTATAATCTGTGAGGAGTAATGGTACTCTTATCTGCCGACCTCATCCGCCTCCTCATCTGCTCCACCGCAAGGGGTTAGCCGTACAAGTATTAACACGGGATAGCTATGTTTCAAATAATCCTACGTTATGATAAGCAATCCTGGCCTATTGTTTTACTAAATAGTTACAATTACTTTTCATTACTTTATTATCTGACGCGTCATTTCTCACCATTTAGCACACCTATCTCTCCTTCCTGAATTTACGAATACTCTGCATAACAATTTGTGGTAGAAAATGTGTGGTAGAGATCTCGTGGATTCCTTTGTGGGTAAAATAAAAAGCCCTAGGTGTCATGTTGTTTGGAATTGTGACAGAATTTAATTTCGCATTAATTATTTGCAGACCTGGACCACACAAAATTGCCAGCGCAGATTTTCGAGAAAGGTGTACTCTTCATCCGAGGTGAAGACAAGTGGGGAAAGAAGCTGTTGATCTTTAAAGCCAAATTCCATACAAAAGGGTCCGAGCCAATTGAGAACCTGCAAAAATTCATTGTCTACTTTTTCGAGAGGATAGAACGGTCTGTTCCTTGTTCATTGCCCTCTGTAGCAAATGCAGTCTTGTAGTAGTAGTAGTATTATAAATAAGTGTCTATACCGATCGTAAAGATTTTCAATACCTAGCGTGTCTATCTATCTAATGTATCTACTAAATATTTTATTACATTTCACGTCACTTCCTTCTTCACTCCGTTCTGTTTTCTACTCTCTCTCTCTCTTAAGACCTCCGACGTAGGACACCGTACTAGGCAGAGACTTGTGCACTATCTTCATAAATACTTACTTGTACATAAGAGTCTGGAAACAGAACACATTCTTTCTACTCTGATCTCTTCCATTTATTTTCTCGTCTCTTTCCTTGAGATTCCTTCCGACACATTGCCGACTTAACAAGGGACATAACCCTTTCATCCACAAACGAAACCAAGAGACAAGACAAGTGGGGCACACGCCATAAAGTAAAGTAGTAACAGTGGTAGTACACGTAGGAGTAGTAGAAGTGCGCCATCCCAATGTTGCTTTCGTCTGCTCCCAACTTTACTTCGTTTCTTTATCCGGCACTGACATGAGTCTGGCTACGCTACTACATACTAACTGGCTGCTCTCCGTTTTGTCCTGTCGGAACATAATGTTGTGGCGGAGACGGCATAGCAGACAGTGAAAATTGATTTTGAAAGTTTTTCTACACATAAACTTTATGAACGCGTTATGCTACCAGTAGAGAGCTGAATGGCACAAGTGCACTGAGAGTGACTGAGTGTGCTAGTATACATTCTAGAGATAGAAAAAGAGGCGGAAGAGCCAACTAAAATGAATACAAGCCCATTTTGTTTTTTAGGCGGCCCTTAGAGATTTCAAAGTCTTGACTTGTTGTCAGAAGCCAAGTAAATACTTTGTAAATGCTTGAATATAATAATATCCGTGCTTCTCTTATTGCCAAGTCAATTCCTCCGCAGGCACACAGAAACGTATGCAATGAAAACTTTTAGTCTCTCTAATATAAACACGTATTACGGCATATAATACATATTTCCAGAGAGATACATATCATCTATCAGATTCTCCCGTCTAATATCTTCACGTCCCAGTCAAAACGAATACCCCTCAAACTATACGTCCTTGCATGCATGCATATAAGTAGAGCATTGTTAGACAAACAAAAAAGTAGCCAGACAAAAATGCAAGTACAGGAAATTCTATACGTTCAATATTCATTGAGTTAGTCTCTCCAGCAGCTTTTTTGTAACGCACGAAATCAACAAAGTGAGAGAATGTAAATTGAAAAGTTATTGATGCAGACATAATATAAAGAATATATCAGTGTTCACTAAATGCATACAATTTTCTTTGCTTGAAAAAGTTAATAGTCTCTACAGACAGCCACACACAATAAACATGCACGTATTGCTCTATCTAAATATCCACACCAATAAATATTGGCAACGGTACAGCATATGCAGCCAGATAATAAATGCGTATAGCCAGGAGAATAATAACTGTACAAACTATAAAGCTACTGTAATAATGGGAAAAAGCGTCCCGATCCACCTCTCAATTTTCCTCGGACAATTTCTTGATAGCTTAACTTTACTAGATACACATTCGCACATAAACTTTTCGTAATTGTGGACTATGAATGAATAATGTATACTTAAAGTGGTATGTAAATCGTGTATGAGTTTTCAATTTATGTAATATGTAGGCCAAAGAGTGGAAAGAATTCGTGAAATTTTGTGCACGATAGAATCGTGCTTTAACTTCATATTTGTGGATATTTTTTTATTCATTAGAGAGACGAAGAGTGATCAAATCTCGATTATTTTCGACATGAAAGACACTGGCTGGAATAACATGGACATGGACTTTGTCCGCTATTTAATCACACTGCTAAAGACCTACTATCCATTCTTTGTCAATTACGTGAGTCTTTCGAATAAAATTACTTGCACACACGGCCGACCAACTACGGGCGACTGAAAAATAAGTATGTATTGTGCAATCTCTTGCCCTAAGTCAATCGACTATTAAACTAAGTTTTTGTACGTTGTTCGCAGTTGGTGATTTTTGACTATTTTATAAAATTTTAACTCAGATTCAATCCATCTGTCTTTTGTATTTATTACAGCTCGTAATATTTGAGATGCCCTGGCTCTTAAATGGTAAGTATGAATTGACGTAGAGAGGAGAGCTTTTGAGCTCCCTTTTGAAAGTTCAAGCCATTGACTGGGTCATTATATATTCATGAACCGTATCCTTTGCCAAAATCAATATCCTTTTGGAGCTTACTGTATGATATGCTATAGTACTTGACGAAGTGGAGGCAAGAGACAGTGTAGCCTTACCAAAGATGCCCATTAAGTTCCTGTGGTATCAAATACTTGTATAGTATGTCGGTATCCAATGTCTCTTCCTTACACACACAAGTTGTACAGCAAACTGTTTTACCAGCATACATAGTAGTACGCTTGCACGAGGCTCTTTTCCTTTCTTAGTTTCGGAGACCAAAACAAAGTTGTTCCTTTGCTAAGTTTCGGGATTTATCTTTTGTGAGCATCTATTATGTTCCACGATGGTGTATTCTAACGTTAAGTTGGGATTTATACAGCTGCTTGGACTACAGAGGGTGATTGATCAGATTTGTCCCAGATTACGTAATCAGTTTATTCATCGATTCCAAAATTGTGGCTTTAAAAATACACAAGTTATAGCCCCTGGAAGGGGAAGGTAGTTAAAAAGCAGCCTCACTTCTACACACCACAGTACATGCAAACCTTAGTGGGACAAGTCCTTGATCGAAAGAAAGTCAAAGTCACTTTAACTCTTCGGAGGGCTGTCGTGTCTCCGGTTGGAAATCAAGTCTCATAGAGACCTGTACTGGTCAGACGTTAAAAATCGAATATAGGAACTCAACCTAATTTAACACCAAACCTACTACATTATCCTAATATCAAAATTTGGACAACCGACGTTGAGGCGCCTAAAGTGACTCCGCAAACAGGGGGAATAGGTTACACGGAAACAAACACGTACCGTGGTGAAGATCATAAGGTATAAATGGTATCATATTGACAATGTAGGGACGGAAAGATTTCAGTAAGTACTCATAAACGCTGTAAAATTTACTTTAGCCCTAGAAATTGTGGCATTAGCGATGAATACGAAGTTGAGAATCTCAATTTTTGTTATTTCCAAAGGGGAGGAACCTATGATGAACCCTGGTACAGCACCTAATAATGTTTACTGATTTGACTTCTTAACTTTGTAGTCATTTGTAGAGGTATGTTACAAATTTATGGCATTTGGAAAAAAGTTATTTAACAAAATTCGGGGACCATAACTTGTGCATTTTAAAAGCCACAATTTTGGCTTCTTAAGTATCTAATAGCCAAAGATAAGGAGAACACATTGGCAGTAGATTCTAACAGGAATCGATGAATAAACTGATTGTATATTCTGGGACAAATCTGAGTAAACACCCTCTGCATACTGGATGTTCATTACATTCTATTAATTTTCCATAAACAAATTGTAATACAAATACAAACTATTATACAAATTCCATAATTTTATTTAATTACTTAATTAATATAATGAATGTTTAATTTATAAGTAATTATTAATTTTTCACATAACGCAGCGGCTTGGAAAATTATCAAAGGATGGTTACCCCCCAAGGTAGGAATTCAATATACTTTATTCGTTTGCTCAGCAAAAATGTTGCGTAAATCAATTTTTATTGAATTCCCACCCTAGTTTGTAGATAGAGTCAAATTTCTGGACAAGAAGACACTGAAAGACTATATCAACGAGGAGCACCAACTGGTAGATTGGGGCGGGAAGGATACGTATCAATATGAGTTCAAACCTGAACCTCGCCAAAAAAGATCAGGACAGTCTAAAGGAGGACCTGAAGCAAAGGCTCGTAAGCACAACAGCAAGGTAAAATTCATTCTCGTTTGTTTTCTGGTACAGATATGTGCGCGATGGGTCTTATTGTAAGTCAATGATGTAAACTGCCCCTCGTATGCCCTTTTCAGCTCACTCACACGAAGATGATGCTTTTAATGTGTATATTAGAGAGTTGTGTAGGCTGCTCATAGGGCCATTGGCTGGGCGCAATTTTCTCAAAGGTTCTATGAGCATGGGCAGGCAAACTCCACTGCACATGGTTATAGGAGACTGGGCGCAAAAAAAACCGCCATTTCCATCTCTTTCCCGTGATATATAATATACCATACTTCGTTCAATTAGTTGGTAAATAAGGAAAGGAAGAAGGTGAGCAAATATCGCGCACGCTTCGACAGCCACATCATTGCTCAATAACTTTGGTAAATAACCGAATCGAAATTGAATTACTTGATACTCTACGCTGGCAAAGCACTTACATAAATTATTCTTTAGCAAATTATGGGAAAATAGATATGCATGTACTTAGGACTTTCTACAGTATTTATTTATATAACTGTACCTGTTGAAGTCCAATGTCGATATGACAACAAACATCAGAAGATCACATTATGTAGCGTTTTACTTAAAATCTTACTTTGCTGTAGTAGACGATTTTGAATTTTATTAGGATATCCTCATTCAGTGCTTTGCTTTGGTTTGGCTAAATTACTTTATGATGGAATTAAGTTCATGAGACTGTGCTTCATTCTGCGAGTACTGAATAAGAGCGTTTTATGAAAAGCCTACTGCAGCAAAATAATAATGCCATCCCCGTCACGATCCCCACCGGCTCCACGACACAGTGATACACAGAGTACATCCCATGAAAATTATTCTAGCTCGGGCTCAGACCATAATTCAGACCATAGTAGGTGAGCATAAAATATTGAGTGAATCTGTGATACAAGTTCATGCTGTATTTTTAGGTGAAATTTTCAGGCAACGATCAGGAATCTCCTGCATCTCCTTCTCGATCACATGGCAGTCAAGAAGAATTGTCTCCTCCACAAAGTCCAGGCGCCAGTATCCCGTCTCCTGCCTACCCCACAAGTGGTGAGTACCCTACCTAATACAGTCTATAACTGCTCATTAAAATGCAGAAAACAACTTTGACAACATAAAAGTACATAGATTCTAATTATTTTCCTTAATGCTTGGCCGATTGCTTTCTCCGTCTCCCTCTGTAAATGTATACAGCCGTCGCTTTGAAAACTGTTTATATTCTGTTCATGTTACATAAACTGCAGAGCTTTTAGCGAGTCTTTCTTTTGTGTACATGTACAGCACAGCTAGAATTACAGTGAAAGGACGCTACCATATAATGTACTTACTATATAGAATCAGGAATTGTAGCACTCAAGGTAACTCGTTGCTTCGATTTATCTTTCAATTAGATACCCACACTCTTGTCGAGGTTGACAGTAGCGTCTCCTTCCACTCGAACGAGGACGAAGATTACGTAGCACAGCTCAGAATTCGTAATATTGATCCTAACGGTTCCAAGGTGATTTTCAAAGTAAGTAAACCTGCACACACAGATACCTACAGTACATTATACTTCTACTATGCTGTGCTGGGGCGAGAGATAGCGTATCATTACGTTAACATTGCCATAGATGAGAATTTAATGTTCATCTCTTTCAGTTGGTCGTAATCCCGCTCATTTATAATGAAAATGGAGGGTAGGGGTCGGGTAATATTGTGATTAATTGGTTATATTGTGTGTTTGGCTCAGATCAAAACAACATCTCCAGATAAATACCGAGTGAAGCCTACGATTGGGGTTGCAGACCGTAATGGCATAATGGAGATTGTTATTACGACTCACCCTGGAGTTACTTCTGGCTCAATGTTGAGAGACCGCTTCCAACTTCAGGTCGCCCGTGTTCCAACAGATGTACAGCTTAGCAACATTGATAGTTCCGAAGCACACACTTCCACTCATGGCAACTTTCAACAACTGAACACTTTCTTCAAAGTAAGAAAATGTGTTGCTAGTAAAACTTGTATATGGACTCTGTCTGGTTACGTAGCCAGGGAAGCATCTATAGTGCATAGGTTAATGGTCTACACATTAAAGCTTTACTCTGCTCTCTTTCTCTTCTTATTTTTCAAAGTGGAGTAATATGATACAGTAAAGGAGGAGGAAATGAGGCGAAATCAAGTCAAGCTTCGCATTTACTTCACCTCGCGCCACCAAAAACATAAAAACACACATTGAGAGAGAAAGGGAATATTTTCATTCAAGTTTAACTGTGTGATAGAAAATATTATAACTACTGGGCTGGCTGTGGTACGGGTGTGCAAGATGATGAAAATAGCTTTCACCCGACCAGTTGTCAATTTAATAAAGTAGTAACTCAATGAGCAAAGCCATGGTATCAAATAGGCTTTTCGGTGCCTGTAACGATCCACAGAGCAACTAAGACGAATGAAGTAGGACTATAATTTCCTATACTTGTCTGTGGGGTACAAAGCTGTCTTTCTGTGTTGTAGAGTATGGAGAAAGAGAGCCTTTATGAAAGGTACTCGACGATTCAATATGGTGCTCATAAATTTCATTTCTCTGTACGTACGAGCTCGGTTTATCTCAGTCGTAGACATCATTAATTAGATAAAATACGAGGAACGGATCCGAGTCATTGCGTAGGTAAGCGTGGGCTGCGTAGAATGGAAACACTCAAATAATTCTTGTTTCTTTTGTCTGTCTTTGGTGAAACAGAGAATTGTAAATGCACAAGGAGCTTTTGTTGAGACGTACAGGGTGGGATTAAAAGTTGAGCGCCGCTCCGGTGACAATGGAACATCCTCCGGTGGAAATATGGTAGCCATGAGTGAAGAGAGAATGAAAAAAGGGTTAGATGATCTAGAGAGAAAGGTAAGAGTCAACTTGTATGAATTTTCCATTCTTTGTATGGGAAAAGTTCTACTGTAATTAACAAAGTTTATTTTCTCTTGCTTCCTCGTTTGTAGATCAGCGAATCCGTCACAAAAAAAGTGGAACCAAAGTTGGCCAAATTGGAGAAAATGAATAAAATATTAATTATAATTGTGATCGCAATGTTTCTAGTATTTGGATTCATAATGTGGTTCAGGACGAGTTCAAATGCATGTTGTTCAGTAGCGGGGAGTTGTCCAGGGACTGTTGACGATGTCAGTTGGACAAGAACGGTGTCCGGGTCTGGAGACGCGGCAGACGCTTTGAAAAAATCCGAAATGTAGTTTTAGTGGCCAATTCGTGTTACAATTCGTGTTCATTGTGATGTTCAATCAGTAAAGACAGGTTGCTAATTATAAAAATATATTCCTATCACATAGGCGCCGGAATCTGGACGGTAGGAAAACTCCTAACCTGAAAAATCCTAGTGGGAACATTCCTTGTATTTGTCCTCCTTAAAAATGTCCTCGTCTTGACTGTCAAATTCCCACGTGATAAAAGGACATTGAAACCTTCCAAATTTAATACGCTTGATGATTTTTTTTGGAGGAAATAGGTAAGATTTAGGAATAAAAATTAAACTCTTGTTTTGTACGATAAATAATTTGTTCAATTTTTGTCCCCCTGCAAATACGCGAATAATTTCCGGCGCCTTTATTCTATCATGATTATACAAACTAGGGTAAACGATAATGAATGAATGAAAATATTTAATATTTGTGTATTATATGTATCAATATCAGTATGACTTTTAATATAATTATCTAATGGATTCAAGAGCTCAACTAGCAAGAGATAAATTGTTTACATATCATTATAAGCAGCTAACTAGTTATACAATAATTTTGATTCATTATTTATTCAGATGCTTAGTAGTTTGTAAAGTAAATAAATAAATAATAAATTGATCCATTCTGTATATGTAGATATATTTAAATCTGTACAATACATACCAACATCAAAATCGTGCAACATCAAGCTTACTTATTGAAGTCTGCCGTTGTTACCCTTCTGATTACAGAAACTTGTGCTAGTATAAAGTTAACTCTGCTTTCACAATAAACAATTGTTCCTTTGGAATCGACAACCTAATGCTCTCTCCTCTCTTCGACAATTTCTCAGCATAATCAATGTACTGTGAAGCACTTACCGCCCACTTTTTTGCATATACATACCCACAGAGTAGCAACAGCAGCAAGAGACTGCTTTTAACTTTTGCTCTTTATGCTGATTTCTTTTAAAAGTACAAGGAAACTAGTGAAAGTTCACAATTCCATTGTGAACTATTTCGATTCAAATGTATGCATCTTAGCTCGCTTCTTATTTTCTTTGAGCCTGCTTTCTCCAATGTTGCTCATCTGTTGTCCTGTACATTCTTAAGCCTTGAGCTCAAATCTGATTTCTATATATACACTGCGGAATTCTCTTCGTCTCGTCTCCTATGTTATAGGTGTACAAGCTTCCTAATAAGTATTGTGAAATTCCTGTACAGTTACACTCCATTGTCATCCTACAATAAGTAACGCACAAAGTTACAGAGAACAAACGCATTGCAACTTTGCAATTTCCCCGTTCTGCCCTCCTTGTTCAATTCCTCTATTATTTCTGACAGAAAGAAAACGCATGAGCAAAGTTCCATTTCGGTTATAGTCTCACCCTACTACAATTCCTAGTCAACTCAACTCCTCCGTTGCGTTCGTCCACTTTGCCCACCTCTACTCCACATGAGCGCCGTACTCTCTGTGTGTACACACTAATGTACAGAATCAGAACTAAATCACAATTCCACATGTATGCAGACACATACCCCATTCACCTTCCACCACCGAAACTATATTACACACTTTCATATGTCTTATAATGACTCTGCGTCTCTATACTTACTCACATACTAGGCAATTTCCTCCCGGCATTGCGGTGCGAACAGCAGGCTTTATAATGCCAAATTTGCATTAACTTTCCCTACTCACGATGAACTGAAGCCGAGTGGTTGTGCCTGCAAATTTCTTAGTTTCCCATACGGGTAATCTTCCCACGTAGCTACAAAGGGAAGCACAAGTGGGGGAAAACCCAGGTATCAGGCACACTTCATTCGCCAGTAGATTCTGTCCTTCCACTATACGTGTTATACATCTACATGTATCAAAATATCTCCTCACACTTGCCCCTCACACTGTGCACAGAATAATGGTGTATAAATAGAAGGAAATTCTGAAATGTGTATAGCTACACTTTCAATTCACGTCATTATATACACACTTACATCATAACTGCTCGGAGAAACGTGCCAAATAGGTTATTGCATGGTTTCTCTCGTTGTTATATGACGTACCAAGCATTCTCTGCTCTAGCTACGTCGCACCCTTTATCACGTAAGGAAAGTGGCTATGAATGAGCTAGTCACACAAGTCCTAGATACTTTATTGTATGAAGCAGACGTAGTAGTAGTGGGAGGTCTGCGTATGTGTTATGTATTGCAGCAATGTAATGACATTAATAGTACCACTAGTACATACAACACTTGGACATAGACACTGGAATAATACTTGGCTCTTATATTTATTAGTTGTTGAGTTTTACAGTGCAATAGCAGGAACTTTTCTATTATCGATGGTTTGGGTTCCTACTAACAGTAGTTAGTAGTATACGTTAGAGTAGTTGAGTGTTTAGTGAATGGGACGGGAAAGTGCATGTGGATATTCGCTTAGAAATAAAATGCCAAGCTAGAGACAAATCAGTCTAAAATCAATAAATCCTCCACCTTTTACGACTATCTCGTTTGCCTAAAATAGGTATTCCCATTTTCCACCAGTCAGATAACATATGTGTCCACATCAGGGCCGTTTCGTCCGTTTCGCAGCTACTTACTACTACAGCACAGATATTATTATACGGTGCTATTGCCCCGTGACTTTTGCTGACGTGGTAAACTGTAAAGACAAGCCATGAACAAGCTTCTTGCACTGAATTTGTGTTAACACACGAAGTAACCTAATCAAAGACTGTTGTGTGAGTTGTGCAACATGACAAACATTGTTTCTCTATCCTTATATCGAATGAGTACACAAGAAATAAAATCTTTACTATAGTAAAATACTGTAATAATATTTCTATTTAATGTCTCTATGGACCGATTGGTTCGCACACACAGAACAATAAACTCAATTTTATATACTGAAAGTCATAGAGTAAATGTAGGCGTATATTGTACAGTGCTATGCTATGCTACCTGTGCAAAAATAATGGAACCGCTCATAAGCTGCCGTCCAACCTAAACACTTCAAATGGTTGGAGAGAGTCTAAGGCAAACTCTTATTTAAAATGTATGAAAATGTATATTGTCCTTTGCTTGCGTGTCTTTTCACGAATAACGGACAGCAATCAAGTGTGGAGTGGGTGTATCTTATAAGCCTTGCGACTTGCGACTTTCTGTATCGGTTTCTTTTATTTATATCCATATGGCTTTGTCTGCTTAGTCTCAATCTGCCTATCAACAGTGAGCCCAAAAGCCTCAGCGAAAATCAAATACTCTGTAATATACGTTTCAGCATGTGAGTTACAAGCTTGTAAGTTGTGAGTGAATAGTAGTTTTAACACTCTTAACTAAATGACGACTAGGATTGAGACATTTCATTTCGCGCAGTCAAGGACTGGCACAGCAGTGTGCTACTAAATACAGAATGGATTAAATTCGAGTTGCCTTACTATTGCCATTTCTCACATGACTGACATGACAAGCTCCTTAAGGCTACCTGTGATGGAATTATCTTTGAACTTTCTGTCGTGTTCTGATAGAGTGACTGCTATGTACGTCTTTCCATGGAGCTATGTATACAAACATCGAGTGCAGTTATTGTCACCTAATTCTCCATTATGTCACTATTAGATCATAAGTCCTGCGTAGGAATTATATCTTGTCGTGAGCTTGTTTAAAAGTCAGCAGTATTTATAAATCGTAGACTGTAACAACGAGGAGAAGATAAGGTAGAATATGAATGTGCGTTCAATGGAAATAAATGTACGATGTGAATGCGACGTCATTTAGATAGCACACACACACAATAGGAAACAGTGAGAATGCTAATGGTTCTATCGTGCTCAGTGCTACTGCTGCGTAATGGCAAATGAATTGCGAAATTTTGATGACAATGAAATTCGAATGAATAGATAAATTAATATGTTGCGTTTGTGCTAACTGATGAGTGTTTGCATTGTCTCCAAATTGTATACCAATGGTTTTAGAAACACCCGTGGGTATAGTCGCATCGGTGCCACAGCATACGTAATGGTGACTGGACGACGGAGGTTTCACGTTTCACTTCCATTAAAGTTGGGAATAATAATGTCTGTCTGGAAAATCGACATGTGTACTTACAAATACTTGGCCAGCATTTTCTCATGGACTTCAATTGCAAGCCTACAAATTTAAGTACTCACGCTCACGAACTTTCACAAATTAATAGAGGCTAATGTGTGGGTATACATAGTATGTATTGATGATAGTGCTCGTGAGAGCGTATTTTTGTAACAATGAGTGTAGTAAATTATTAAGGATGATTCATATCCAATACACAATGAGTTAAGACTGCAGTAGCATAATTCTTGCCAGACATTCAGGGTACAATACATAATTCAACGGCAAGCGACGCACTCATCCACAATTCAATGTAACCACAACTCTCGGAATTTCGTATTTCGATGACGGCGTTTTATGGCAGTGAATTATTAGAGAAAAGACGCATTTTTTATTAGTTTAAGAGTATTTAGTATGGTACAGGGGTACAATTTCAGAGTTGAAGGAGCTAGAAGTATGTCAAAGGTTATGCTTCTTCATCCTTCCGTAAACAAACAATGGAAGAAATGTAAATAAATTTGTAGTGTGGTAAAAACCAGCATGAAAATGTGAAATATAAAAGGCATTTATTGAGAATAATTAATTATTTTCCATTGGATTTAAAAAATGCTGATCAGTACAGTGCACCCTTGATAATAACTGTATTTATAGTTTTGATTAAAATGAGATTCAGAAGTAATAATAACTAACGTTAATGTTTACTGGATTGGAATTCGTACTAATGTAAATTAAATTTCAACTAAAAGAACTTCAACTACTTATAGTGTGAATTACAATTTCTTAGAAATCCGAACGTGTTAAAATTGTAATTATTGTCAGCTTTGCAAAAATTATAAACTACGCCCTGGCCCTACATTATAGAGCTACAGGATGAATTTCAACAATATAAATTCAAAAAGGACTGGATGCACAACTAACTCATAGATAGTTGATCTTTGCATTCTGTTGACCTCTAGACTGCAAAAATAAAATGTATTAAAATTCATACAAAAAAATTCTACCATCTAAATAATAATTGATTTTAAGGGTTTTATTGGTTCAGATTCACTGTTATCGTAAGTCTATCCAAATATCTTACATACATACATCTGGTAATACATATGTAACACAATTTTTAACATTTTAGCACCATCACCAATTTCTTCTAGCATCAAATTAACACCCATCTACTTAAAAATTTGCTGAAAAGTGAAACTCACTCACAATTGTCAGTGTAGGCAATTCTGATAACTTCTGAATGCATATACTGCTGTATTGTATAGTACAGTGAATGAAGATGCGTAGCTGGGGCTAAAATCAAATTAAAGCAGAAGTTTGTTTGATGTTGTTATTCAAATATAGTCTTTTCTCACTCGTCAGTCACTCATAGAAAACGAACAGGCAATATAACAACTGCTCTTGCCAGAAATTTCTAGTTTATTCCATGAAAAGTGTTGTAAACAGAGTATATATGCCTATCTATTGTGTGAAGAATTTTGCTTACTTTGCTTTCACAGGAAGGAAAATTTATTGTCAAATAAGCGAATATGGATCTGCTTATGTAATAGTCATGCTCAATGTTCATGACATGAGTTTCCTCTTTCAAGCAACAATTTTCAATGAATTTGCAACACTCATTTATTGTTAGCCTAGTTTGAATTTTCCTACATATAAGTATATGTAATAGTTATACATATCAAGCCTTGTTTACTAAGGACGATTGTGAAAATTTGATTCGCTTGTGTTTGGTTTTCATTGACAATTAATACAAAATGATAACAAACGTATCCACTTATTCAATGTATTCTACACGAGACAGTCTTCCACACAGGGAAGACTTTTCCCGTATAAAAATTTTTTAGGCAACACTCCCAAATCAGTATCTGTCGAAAAGGTCGGGCGATAAAGTCTAAAAACTAAATGCCTAAAGGAAAAACCAAATGACTAACAAAAAAGCCAAAATAAGTAATGAGTGTGAAGGGCAAAAGGATTGTAAAAAATATAGAAAACTATTTTTATTTTAAAACTTGAATAAATATTTAATCAGTCACCTAGTTGCTTATAAGCCAGTTAACAAAAAAGCCAAAATAAGTAATGAGTGTGAAGGGCAAAAGGATTGTAAAAAATATAGAAAACTATTTTTATTTTAAAACTTGAATAAATATTTAATCAGTCACCAAGCTGCTTATAAGCCAGATGGAAATATGGCTATGGAATAAGAGTAATAAAGTTCTTTATACGAAATACCCCGAACCCACCGGTATGTCAACAACGCCTTCCCTTTGGGTCACACCCTCCCGCTAAGTTTTCAGCTTTTGACTTCAAGCATTATGCATTTTGTACTTTGCCTTTGGATACTTACCTTACCACTTACCACACTACATAAATATTTTGGACACTACTTTTAGACAGTGCACGACCAAAATTATTTTCGGTGTCTAAAATGGAACACTGACACGAAGTAAGAGGCTGGTAGCAATGTAAATACACAATTATCATTACATTGACTACACTTAAATGTAAATTAGTTTATGACAACAAGATCCACTTAACATTCTTATCCTAGCTACCAAATAAGCTAGTTTTCTCTGTATAAATATTGATTGATATTGATTAATACAGTAAATATATATTTATTTATCACTACGAATAATTCATTTACAGTTGGAAAAAAGTAAAATATTCTTCTATGCATTAAATGCACGTGACGATGTCATTGTCAAATCTCAATGCAAGCATTTCTGTTAAGACACAATGTTATCGAGTCAGTAGAGCAAACAATATTATAACCACCAATGCTATTTATCTGTCTGCTTGCATTCTTTTAGGCGTTATGAAAATATTTTTCCATGCAAGTGTTTGAACATGTATGCATCACCATCTAAATAATCAACGTTGAAATTCTCTTTTAAAACTTTTCATGCAAATATTTGATGTGTCTGCATTTACATAAAAGCAAGGCTGACTCTGTGAGCCTCGGTAATATACAATGCCGCGATGCCTCATGTTTATTATGAAACCGCATAACTGAATTCTTATGAGTTGTGCTCCAGTTCCAGTCCTCTATGGATTATGCAATGCTATGAGCATGCAGGGTTGGTTCCTACTTCCTACCCACTATTAAAATATTGTATTAATCACCACGAAAGATGAAAATGCTGGAATAAAAAATGCTGCTTATTATTTGGATGCGTAATGATTACAAAAAACTATATTTCATGGATTGCTCTCCCCATTTCTCATCACTTCACACAGATCAAATTATCGTACACAATACACGAGCTACTACAAAGTCATACATTTCATTAAAATCAGTATCAATTTATCATTACGATACAAAGTATTGTTTTCATTCAATTTCTTTGATTTACATTTCACTCATGATTCGGGGGGGGGGGGGTATCCATACTCTACTACAATGCATTGTTGATCGACACACTACAGATAACAGAGATCTAACCAAAATCAACACGTACTCATTATAATAGTAGAGTTTAATTATAGGTATAATAATTTAATAGAACTTCTCCATGCGGTCAACTTGTCATACAAATAAGGTACACAATTTTTCTTTCTTTGCACAAGCATTTTACACAGGTTTTCTCACAATGTGCGCGAGTCACGTCACACTTTTAAGCTAATTATTTAACAGTAATTTATGTTATTGAAGTTTTTGGTTTTATTAGGCATCATAATTATTTCATTTCTAACCTACGGTTAGTTAGTGATTTTTTTATATACACTTTTTTTTTTGCTAATTCATTTTTACTAAAACTAATCGTAAGAGATCTTTCCTTTATTAGATACAAATAAAAACATTACATTTTTTTCTCATCACCTACCCCCGACTCTATACTCTACATTTTATCAATATTCTTATTCCAATTCACGAAATCTAAACGTGAACATCTTCAGTTTTTATATTTTTAATGTATGATGCAGGAAATCATCATCATGATTCACCACCACAAACTACTTCTACTATTTATCCAATTCATTGATTAGTAATTGTTTCAGTTCTCACTTTCACTTTGTTTCGTATTCAATTTTTATGCCAATCAATCCAATATTTTTCTATCGTCTACACTGCTCCTCTAAATCTAATTACTACATTCACATAAATCGGTTGGATTTCTAATTAATTCAATTCCACCAATCAACCTGCACAATTTGTGTGATAAGAGACTCATAAAAATATAAAATTTCATCAAACAGCACCACTAGATATTAGAAACTCCATTAATTCTTGGTATTAAAGCAAAAACATCGTTTGCTCTGTGTTCTTGTATTGTGTGTATGTATTTATTTATGTATGTATGTANTATTTTATGTTGTAAGTATATAGTAAAACTACTTCTACTATACGTATTACTATTTACATCATCCTTCGTCGCATCATATTATTGACCAACAGTTTCGCCCATTTGATTTCCACCAAATGCTTTCATTTATTATGAATAACAACAATGAGCATGATTTTATTCTGAAAGTAATAGGTATTCACTCACTATAATATAAGGTATATGCACAATAGTGTTAACAACAGCAATCTATTTTACTATATCTTCTATAAGTAAATGCATTAAACTGTTTCCCCATGTAATTCAAGCACACTCTAGAAAACTAGAAAATAAATTTATCAAGTACATGTAATATGTGTGTATGTATGTACGTTGATGCACTCCTGCACAATTATAACATTACAATCATCATCCACCTGATTACGCGTGTGTAAAGAATGTCTAGTAAAGATAGCGATGGGTAGCTATTACTATACAATATTAATTGATTATTGAAGCGATCAATTATTAGAAATTATTGCCTTATTAGGTATATAATTTGAAATTTGTAATATTGTATAGTACCCTTGTAATATATTTATCTCTAATTTACAAACTGAATAAGAAAAGATAGATTACTTTTTACTTGGCCTTTATATCGAGATCATAATAATGTATAGAGGTAATATTATAGAAATTTTATTCTTCTAGTTTCTAGTGTTTATAATTTATATTCAATCGTAAGAATGTTCTGTAAGTGTTAAACTAGCTGTTAAATTTTAAATGCTCTATGACCATGAATGCATTGTATGTATTACCTTAGAATATCACACTAATCGTATTACTTTATTCGAAATAAGCCAAAAATTTTGCCCCGGAGGCCTTCAGTATATTATTTACTATGTACAGTGCTTGTGGTGTTGGTTAATAGTTAGTACTCCAGTAGAGCAGTGGAAACGAAAGATTTCTGAATACGTAATTACAGTAGCGGAAATTAAATGCCGACGTTTCCGGTATATGAGGTTGTTTTGTCTTACGCGATTTCATGATAGACTACAAGTGTACAGGCTTTCATTTTATTCACCCTTTCCTTGCAAGTGAGTGAGTGTTCGTGTTAATATTCTGTGGAAGTGAGTCTGCACAGAATGGAACTACGAGAGAAAGCTCCGTTGTTGTAGATTTTGTTAGCCAGTATAGTATGTATGCATTGTGCTTGTGTTTTGTGAGTATATGTATTCTCATTTAGCTTCCCTATATTTTAAGTGCTTCTACGCAGCTTCCAAATTAAAGCCAAAGAGCGAATGACTATTCTGTTTGAACATAAACAGTTTCTGTTCAGACACACTTTCCCTGTGAAGTTTTTTCCCTTTTTTTTCCATACCAATTCCAACTCGTAGGCGATATTTGCCTTTTAATTTGGATTTAATGTCATCAATAACAGTTTCGATGGCTCTACCCGCTTGAGGAATGTTCTAGCTGGCAATTCTATCATCCAGTAATTTTCCCTTACATGCTTACTATTTCCTCTACAGCAAAATTCCATATACCTACATATTATAACATCAGAGATACAAAAGCAAACATTCGGGGGTTCCACTTTGTATGGCAAAAGTAGCAGGTCTAATTCAATCATTTCCCACATGCAGAAATTGTACGAAATACAATTTTTGACTATCTAATAGTATTTCCTAGGAAAGGCTAGTTTGAGTTAACTATAAGCCTTATTTGTTTATTAGAATTTCCTAAGATTTCTCTCTCTCTCTCTCTCTTTCTCAATAGCTTTGCAGGAAGTACCCATTGAGTTTTATTTACCAAGAGTCATTATTGATGCTGAGCGGAGATATTCATTTTAACAATGTAAAATTGTATTTTAGCATATACTGCATAGGCATAGGAAGCTTTAATTGTTTAGCACTTGAACTATTCAACAATTTTGTCAGTGTATCGTACGTAGTAAATAGAAAATTAGTAATGTCCACCTGTAAAGGTATTTTGGAAAGTAGCTTAAGCTTTCAATGTATAGTTGGCTAAAGTATTGTCATTTGAGAACCGACGCGACGTTTAATTATCATTTGTTTGTAGTAGCTACGAGGAGGGAGGGTGGGAGGGAGAAAATAAAATCAAAATGAGTATACAAAACTTTCCTTCCTTTACCTGATTCATACGTGTACTGTGTACGCACTTGTGAATTACCTCTCTCGCCCACTTCACGAAACAAAAAGGTGTAGCTTAAAACAGAGAATACAATGGAATCCGTTGTTTCCTATCGATTCACTTTAAGAGGCTTCATTTTCTGCAGATTACTTTTCACAAATGATAAGCTTATTGTGTGTACATTACTCTTTTATGGGAATTTAACGTTCCTATTACCACCTTACAGAATTGCTCGGTAAGAATTATAATTTCCGTCTCCATTGCACCTGTTCGACCTTCCACATAGTCATAAACATGTTAAATGTTCCTGGAGAAATTGTTCAGCTTCTAGCTCGTAGCGTTCGGATAATCCTTTATGGCAGAGCTGATACTGGTTTTACTGGGTCTGTCCCGTCTTACTCATCAAAGATATCCAAAATCCAAACTTCTCATTCAATCACTCGGTAATTGGTAATACTATTTCGCTGCGCACCAGCTCTACTTCCTGCAAACAAGTACTTCATCAGCCCGTCCACCATTAGCGAAAAGGCAAGTGCATAAAGTTGTCTGACACTTAATACAGCGCCACCAGTAATTCCCGGATTGTCAAACTAATCACCTGAAAAAGGATATTTCCTCCCTGTTCATTAGCTTTGTTTGTCTTTCTGGTTCCAATGGAAAGTTGATCGATGACGGACTTGAGACTAAGAGCATCTGAAAATGCTGTCGTTTCTTTTCCCTCCTTCTCTGTCTCTGTGTGTCCATCTCTACGAAACTATTCTTGCAGAAGACAAGGACACTCTACGTGCTACAATTCCATTATCTGCTTCCCTAAGCTTATCCCTTGGTTATCTTTTCAAGCCGTAATTTGTAGCGTCATCAGAGGCCAGAAGTGCAAGATAGAGAAGCTTCCACGTTCCACCATATAACTAATGGTGACACAGTTCCATAAAAGAAATACTACTAACTATTTACTAGCATTCTTATATATTATTGCATCCTTCCTTCCTTCCTGCCTAGACAGATCTTGTTTTCTCTCAAGATTGGACTTGGTGGAATCTTTTCCTCGGCTTGGATGGCTGAAAGTGGACTCGAAAGATTCAATACAATCCTAAAAGCGAGTGGAACTTAAGGAGAAAAATTCCTTCTAGACTCGAGTGAAACCTGAAAGCCTAAAGAGTTGGAATGAAGTCGAGGTTGTGACACAATTAATGGTCTCCTACATCTCCTCCTCCTCCTTTCCTACGTTTAACTTATTATTTCTTCTTTCGTTGTCTACTTGAAGGCACGGCACAGCTGTACAGCACATCTTCCACTCTAACACAGCACCATTACTAGAACGGTACAACTGGGAATGGAATTGTCACCGTCACCGTCGCAGCATGCCACATTCTACCATCAACCATTGTACTTTACTTACTATTATTGCTGGATCGACAATGGCCTACAGAATGCAGCAACGTTCACGTATGTACTAGAGAGTGACTGCAAGCTTTTACCATTCTCAAATTGTACGTACATAATATTTCATCCGGTACTCGCGAAATGTCCTGTACAGCTTTTTTATATTGACGTGAGTGAATGTATGTAGGATTGTAGTACAAATACATTTGTTTGTCGTCTGCAGCCGCGTCTCTGAACTCTGTTCCATTGTGTGTAGGCAAAAGGCATCACTCAATCCACCAAAGAGCAACAATAAGGATCATATGAGAATTGAAGCAAATGACTGGAGAGTGACCTTATCTCGTTGCAACTAATTTCCAATCAACGAGCGCATTCATTCCTGTGATCATGTCTGCAAATCTCTTATCTTTCTGGCTCGAACTAATAATGTGACTACCTACAAACAAACATTGTATTGAATTTCTACTTTATGGTGGTCAGTCGGTCTGTGTGCTGGTCTGTATTTTATTGCATTTACATTGTGTGGATTTCTATGATGGTATGATGCTTGGTTTATTTTCTATGAGAATGGAAGAGCGGTCTTGTTTGATTTTATTCATACGAATCGTTTCTTTTACATTGTCCGACAGTCCTACTTGATTTCATAGTGAACTGCATTCAAATGAACTTTGAATGAAGCAATGTTTCAGTTCTGAGTTGTACTGAATGTGTATAGTTATTCCCGTATATATTTAGTATGTAAGTAAATAATACATGGAGACTACCAGAGATATGAGAAACACTTACTCTGTGTTTCATCAAACGTGTGTCCAATATCTCTGACCTCCTCTGTTTGCCTGTTCAAATAGACAAGGTGGGATATGTAGCTCTTATATTATTTAAATAGATGTAGTAATTTAATCACCAAAAGTATGTAACATGCATTTAGTGTGCAGTATGTGAATGTTCTGATATCAGTGGCAGACGTAGACAGTAGTGATACAATATCATCTGTGTGTAGAGAAGCTCTTGAGCGTGATTTACATTTTAATTGAATTCACATCTGCCAACAAAAAGTCAATGTTGACCCTATCTATTCTAAAGTGTAGTTTGATACGAGAGTAATTAGCGACTTATCTTTTTTGCGCAGCTTTTGCACTCATTCATTTCGAATTGACTGATGCCGTCTACCGTACACATCATGTGTAGTTCTCTCAGAAAGGTGATTCCAAGCGCTGACACACAACAAGCAATGCTGTTCAGTTGATTTCTTTTTTGTGATATCGCTTCTGTATATTTGAATAGGAATGAAGACGAATACCTATCTATATAGTAATTAGGTACTCTACCAGATCGTGTTTCTATGTGAGTGCATCGTGGGTGTATTTGTATTTAGATCCAGTCGAGAGACTGACATGACAGACTTCAACCTGGTGAAGTCTATCTATAATAGTAATTAGGTACTCTACCAGATCGTGTTTCTATGTGAGTGCATCGTGGGTGTATTTGTATTTAGATCCAGTCGAGAGACTGACATGACAGACTTCAACCTGGTGAAGCGTGAATTTGAATATTATTCTCTCATTCTATTCATGCATCTCTTTAAACGATTAGCTATTTATGCTTAAAGGGAAAAGTATGGCGTTAGGAAGATTTCCACCACTTGCGTACATACATACAGCTATTCGCAGTGCTACTCGTGACTACCATTACGCATTTCTGTAGTATAATATCGAGGTCTGTGTTTAGAAATGCCATGTCACACGTTTTCATTGGGCTATTGACTGACTGATCAGGTTAAATTATTTAATTATAGTTTTGTTAAGAGTTTGCTGTTGGCCGTAAAATCATTGTTTAAATTATTGGTGAAGTGAAGGTCTTTATGAGATTGTAAATTTTAATTTTAACATCGGGGCTGTTAGTTGGTGGAACTGAAGAACACGAACAACTGTGTGCTGAGTTTAAAAGGTAGAAAATTCCAACCTACTCGTATGTGTGTTAAATCTATGGCTTCGCAAATGAATGTGGTACGAAATTTGCACCCGGTTAACTATCTCGTAGTAAAATTCCCATTAACAACTTACTGTGCCTTGTATGATTTTTACAGCCCTGCCAGACATTTAATTTGCTTTACGACACACTCTGAAATGAAAA
>JABASC010000676.1:0-33981 GCA_019776185.1 Plutomurus gul | reverse complement strand
AATATTTCACTTGGATTGGACGTACAAAGGTATTAATCCATATAGAACATGAGCTTTTAAATCAATGAAATCGGTTTCACTTTAATGCTGCCTCTCTCCATCCTTTTTACTGTAAGCACAATTTAAGTACAGTTAAACTGCTTCTCACTCCGTAAGTCTATACATTCATTTATTGTGCGTGTAACAAGACTTCATAATTGCATATATGAAAAGTATCGTAAGGTAGTTTGTTTAATTATACACATTGAGAATTAACTCAATTTTATAAAAATACATTAATGTTTGTTTCCATTCACGTGCTACATACATTTTCACAGCACACACAAGTCCACAGTGTATTTAGTGCACGCATAAACCAGTCTCAGTCTTGCAGTCTCAATTCTTTCCTTTGACACAATAAATCACACAACTGCAACAATAGATTACGTAATGACTACTCTAGCTACCAACTGTGCAGAAGCTAGGACAATTCTTTCCTACCCACCGGCCTTATTATAGGCCACCGGCCTATAATAATATAATGTAGCATTTTAAATCACTATAAAGATAAGTAAAAAGTTATTAGTGATTTAAAATGCTAGCATTTAACATTGCATTGATTTTTATATTAACAGTGGTAAATAATTTCTTTAACCATTAACAGAAGTATAGTAACTAGAAGGAAGCTACAATTAAAAATAAAGCTATTGCAAATAATTCCTTCATTACAATTCATCGTCTAGCTCCATTGTCGTTTCGTACGTGTCATTGACATCCTTGTCCACGAAATCGTATTCAATCTTGAGCGCGTCCGTCGTTTCTCTCCCTTTATTTTTGTTGATGCTGCTCTCCGAGGGAGACTCCACCGAGACAAAAGAATTCAGATGCGGTTGTGCGACTTGAGTGTGTTTTTTGTGCTGCTCCCCATTTTCTAAAGGCACTGTTTTACGGCGATCGTAAACGTTATCCCAATTGTTATTGTTGGGATCCCTGTGCAAAAAATTGGAGTAGGGTGACATCCGAATGCGGTTATTGTTACCGTTTTTATGATCTCCGTCGGGCTGGGCCATATGTCGCTTAGGAGGGAAATGATGCTGTTGCTGATGCTGCGAGTTCTCATGATTATGATTCAGACCTGTCAAAGCTTGTTCTTGGTCGTAAGGGGAGCCTCGGTGTGGCACGGAGGGCCATTCTGTCAAAGCATTCAAAAATACGTACATATCGTTAAATAAAGTTTTAAAAAATCCCAACACGTTAATAGACTTCCCTTCTGCTTCTGCCTGTGATTTTATAATAAAGGATTTTCTACTCGAATTTTTATAACTTATTTACCCAAGGTTTCGGGTGTGATTATCACAGTGGGATTAATTATTGTGATCAAATGTTTTTAAACGGTTGTTGCGATTAATGTGATATATGTTATAATCCCTACACAGCATTTAATCCCACTGTGATGGGATTTTAGATGGAAAGTGGGATTTACGAAACTCTGAACTTACCGTTGTTAGAATTTATAGGATTCTGATCTGCAGTGGGAGGAGATACGTAATTCGTATGCAATTTCTGCTTTCGGTAGAGATAGTTTTGAAATTGAGGATTGGCCATGTTTCCGTTGATGGTGTGCATTGGGATTTTATTGATGTCGTCTGAGAAGCTTGGGGCTGTCTGTACAGATTCATATCGATTGCTGTGATAGTTCGGGATTGAAGTCTGTCTGCGATGTTGAAAGCGATCTTGGGTAACGATGTCGTTGTAATTTTGTGATCTGGATGGGGGAGGTGGTGGCAGTTGAGGTTGTTGCTGAGGAGTCACAGTGGAGCCTGCAGTAGCAAGATTGGGTCCTTGTTGTTGAATTGGACCACTTTGTGCTGTTGAAAAATAAAGAATAGGAATCATAATAACCATAATAAATATTTAGAAATTTAGAATGCAGAAATAAAATATAAATTTAATATTAAAGGTACGTACCTCTGTGGAATTGAATTGGAATTGCTGTCGTTTGGGCCAACAACCACAAGAATACCCAAATGGGTGTCCAAGGCATTGTTAAACTGTAAATATAAAGGCTTGGCACGAGTGTCTTTCTTAGAAATTTATGATTATGTCACAATCGTTGCGATCTTCTAATTAAAATTAGCTACTGTGAATATTAATTTATTGATTTGCTTCACTGTTTACATTATGGGAAATTCTTAATATTTATTTTTCGCAATTTTTGGGTGGGCACAGCTAAATCCCAACGAATTATTTCGCGTCTGTTCAAAATCTGTGCACTACTCAACTTCAGGCAACATGCTGCTAATGTACTGCGTCAATAAGGAGATGTAGAAGGCAAGTGTGACCAAGTTGTCTGCTAGAAACTTGTAAGAAATAGAATATCCAGGTGCAAACAGGTCCATATGACCTTCATTCAGAAGGTTACATGCCCCGTTTGCCAGTACGTATTATTCTGTCATTAGAGTATAAAAGTGCTTCTTGTGATTCCACATGATGCTGGAAGACACCGGAGAGGGCGACCCAATTAGCCTGAGTAAGAAATAGAAATGCTCAATTCGACTGACCATTGCGTTATCTATTTTAATACTATAATCACTTCCGCTACAGGAATATTGTTGAAAAGGTAAAAACCCACAAACGTTTTAATAAAAATTTACAGCGTGCTGATAGATCCTATAAAGTAAAAAGTCCATTCACATACACAAAACGGTATTTTGGTTGTGCAGGTAGTAGATACTTCAATATTATTTCACAGAAAATCATAGAAACGTTTGTATTGGTTGAAAATAATATTGGCTTTCAATATATTTATTGTATGAATGATTTTTGTAAAGTAAAATGAAGGGAAAAAACCTGTGCTAGGTATTGCTTATTCATATTTCTTTATTCATACCGACCAGACATTTATTAGTTTTACTTACATTAATTAATATAATTAGTTTAAAATTATGCAATTTTACTATGCACGATTTACTAATAATAATATCACTTTCACAATTACAAAACAATGTTATTTTCTCTTTTGTGTAATTAACTGCGTTCATAAGCACAAATGCCACCTATAAATGTAGCATGTAAAATCGATTAGAATGAACCTAAAACAAACTTATTTTTCTCACATCTCACAAGTTTCATACGCAAATAATGTAAAAGGAAGCGGCAGAGCACACAGGTTAACTAATAAAATGAATATTTTCCAAACAATCATAACTAATAATCCTTATACTCAAAGGAATTAGTAGAATACTAAAAAAACAACTATTTTTTGACATTATTTAAAGAAAAGTCTCCATTAGAGTATTCAATCGGACTTTCTTTTTCCTTAATTATCCGATGAATTCCTCTTGCAGGATCATAGGAGAAAGCCATTCGATTGTCTGCTGAAAGTCCGTTTCGGTTGCCGTACAACAAAAAATCCCAATTAGATTCCTTGGGGTCGTTCTCCAACATCGTTTCGTATGGAGTTTTCCGGTTGACGAGCGAAGCAGCGCGATATCCACTCCAAGAAGTAGGTCTTCCCGATATGAAATCCTCCCCGTTACGTCTTCCCATTCGGGGTAGGGATTTGAAACTGGCTTGACCCTAAAAAAGAATTTTTTTAATTGTAAAAGAAAAATCGTCAGTCCACAGAATTATCTATATTTATTATTTTAAGAATTATTCATGTTACAGGAAAATATTTGTTGGCGTTTCCTCTTGAGATCTGAAAGAACATTGGCAGTACAAAAATCACCAGAAAAAAACAGTAGTATCCAAGAGAATCACCTACAAACATAAAATACTTACAACTACAAACTTTATTACAAAATTATTTCAAGAATTTATATTTAAAAATTAATACCTTGCTTGTGATGACGCTTCATTTTGAATTCTTTGAATGTTACCTTATTTTAGTAGCACAACCTTTTTCCTGTTTAATTGTTGTAGGAGCTGATTTCTTTTCTTCCACTCGAATCCCCATAGAATATTGTTACAAAACGACAAAGCCAAAGCGCCTCCTTTATATAGTGGGCCACAGGAGGCTGGGGTAGCAAAGCAAAGGAAGTTTTCCACTGTCACAGCACAACAGCAACCAAACAACCAACCAACCATTATGGTAGCAATGGAGGTGACAATAAATTAAAGTGAAAAAAACTATTCAACTACTATTACACTTTGCAAGTGTAGGAACAATGGGGAAAACAGCATCGGCCCCCATACTTTTCTTTCTGAAGCCTCGCAGCAGCAGAACTTCAGTTGTGTAAAAGTTGACGCACATTATTTTATACACGTCTGCTTATGAAATTATTATTTATTTCAGTATGTAGATGAAATGTCTGAAACTCAATCTTCTGAACCCACATTCATTTTTTGTGTAACCACCACTTTCTTCCTTTTGTGTTTGCGGAGAAAGCGAAAACAACAGGTGTTACTGTGTGACACAGAAAAAACTTTCTTCACTTCAGTTGCTTCACTAAATCTTTTTGTGTGTAGGCCAAGATTGGGAAAAAAGTCCTGGTAATGTTAATGAATTTTTCTTTCTCAAAAGTCATATGCTTTGTTCGTCTGAATTCTCAGTTCTGTAGTAAACGGTATTCTATACTACAAATAATTGCAGGGAACAAAAAAGTCAGCTTTTTTACTTTGGTTTTTTTTAGCTTCACAAATTTTAATAAAACTGGCTTTTGGAGAATACAGAATAAGATGCAGTAAAAAGCTAAAAGCCAAAAAAGCAGCTTTTGGCTTTTTGTTCCCTGACTAATTGTAGGAAAGATTAATACGAAAACATTTAACAAGAATACATACAGCGTGTTTTCAGTTCGTAGATTTTTGGTGTTCACTAGAAAACTTTTGAACAAATTAATAATAACTTTTAATTTTCTCTTACACGCACACACGCCAAAAAATGTTATACACTTTCATCGATAGCACCGTATCACTAGGATTTAAACATATTCAGTAATAGTTAACAGCGAAACTGTTCCTTATACGAATTTTTATTCTCTATTAATTATTATTGTTACTACTCATGTTATTCCTAATTAGCATAATTTGTAAATCCTACTTAGGGTACAGTCTTATGAAACGGTAATCGTCAGGTCCAATATTTTTGTAAATTTTTTCGAAACATTTTGTCCCCCTCCCCCCAAGTCCAATTCTGAATCAGCGTCGACTATAAAACCGTCAATCGTGATGCAGTAATGATAGAAGCTAATAAATAATTTAAGTAATGTGTACTCCCACATGGTAGACGATTAGCACAGTAAGTCAATAAAAGGCAGAATGCTGGAACGGCAAACCAGGACAATTAACTTTTACTGGGCACTTTACATTACCGCTGGTAAAAAAGTACAAGTACTGCAAGTGCACGATTAAGTACTTAAAGTTAGTACTCCCACGTTTCCGTTACTTTCTCTCACCAGCATTTGGCATTTACATTACGAGCGAGGCAGCACTTTCATGCATAATTTAAGCATCTTCACTTCCTCTTGCTAGTTCAGAGCAACCAACGTCTATCAATGACCTGATTTTCTTCTTGGAGTCTCGTCCATACAAAATATGTATAAAGTTCGAACCAATTTATCTGCTTAGTAGACTTTCACCGTTTGTTTGTTGTTGTTGCGGCAGAGATCCTCTAATCAGTGACCGCAGCCCACGCATGGACAAGGTTTTCACACTGATACTATTTGTGTAACAATCTTGGTGGGTAGGGTGCCCCCATGCACCCACCAAATATTTTTTTCTGGATACGTACCTGGCAGCAGCCACTGATGATTCTCATTATGCTTTTCATCGTTGCCCATTGATTGGTTACTTCCTAATCTATTGGACTAATTATGAAATCTTTTCAATTATATGAACTCTTTAACGAGGTGAAAATAATGAGAAAAGATTGACTTAATTGTGACTGCGGTATTTATTCGAGTCATTTACCCAACGGGTGCATCATGAAATGTCTATTTACAAAGTTTTACATGCCAATTGGAACTACACCCTTCCCATAAAAATGCAACAATAATGCTTGTAATAAAGCATGTGAGCAAGAGGGCGGAGATAAAATCGGCGATTCGTAAAAATAGAGCCAACTGTTTCAATGGAGCTGAAAGTTCTTTCGTCATTTCCATGGTCTGTAAATATTTGTAGAAAAAATTAATTAAATATTGCTTTCTAATTGAAAGGATAATAGAACATATAAATAGTTTCTTAATTTTACCTCTTCCATCCAAAAAATAGGAAACAGAATGTTGGGGGCGGTTGCAAACGACGGCATAGAATTGTAAGGCTCCAATTCAACGTTCACTTGCACTTTCATACTCGCTCGAACCGGCATTCCGATATTCTAACCAAAACAGTTTACAAATAAAGCAAAAAAAAACAATTAAATTTCATGTTAAAAACTTACAGGTTCTATATCGACCGTAGTTTTATAATCTCCATCAGGATTCAATCCTTCAACAGCTTTAGCATAATCCGGATGAGCTTCCCAAAAATGGGGAGCAGAAATGTAAACAGGTGCACCTGATCAAAAATTGAACACGCCCACTTAAAATCTTGATGACCCATGCAAATCTATTATAGATCAAGCAGTCCGTGGCGTAATAACTGCATAGGGACATTAACATGGGGTGAAATTGGCTATAATACATTAAAAGGTTAGGGAAACTCTAAATTCTTTCTTAATTGGTGGTTACTCCCCCGGAAGTAATCACTGTACCTCCAATGCATGGTCCAATAGGAACGACTCCTCCCCTCACACACCATTTGTGACTATTTTTACAGAAGCATTCGTTTTCAGGATAGTCTTTCAAATTTCCGAACAAATTCTTTGCAAACGTAAACTAAATATTTAAATAAAAATATAATATTATATATATATGGTTGTTAAACATTTTTTAATTGAATTTATTAAAACCTTCATTGTGGGCACTCCCATGAAACTTCCAGGTGAATCATAAATCATCTTGATAGACCTGCACAGGAAAAACGAATACTTTTGATGTAACCCTTTAGAAATCCATGTGGACGATAATAATGTCCTTTTACAGTGAACAGGTGGGTAATTAGAGAACAAACAGGATTGGTCTACCTGCACAACTCCGGAGAATAGATATCTAGAACACGGTTCGTATCGGCGAACGGAGGATATATCGATCCGTCCGTTCCAACAATTTTACTGCATTGTTTGTCTTTCCAGCCATCAAGTTTTGCCATTCCATTGAAGCTAACGACTCGACCGAAATTTTGTATTTCGTCCTTCCCCGTCTCCACCACCCAAACGTCTTCGGCAGTTCCATTTTTCTTATTTAAAAAATATTAAAAATTTTATATTTTGCTATAAGTATCGATCCAAGTTGTAAAATAAAATTACATCATCGAAAAATCCGAAATCTCCATCCATGAGTCGTTTAGGAACTTTAATGTCGGATCCAAATATGTGAGTGACTGGAATTCATGGAGATCATGTGCATTCAAGTAATTAAATTAAAATTGTAATTTGGAGTCATGTAATCTTAAGTAACCCTTTTAAGGGCCACCACATTCTCCAAAGAGCAAAACTTAGTGTATTCACTGATTAGGACCTGGAAGTGAGAGTAATTCCATGAAATTCTCGATAGAAACACCGTCGAATAAATATTCCTTGACTGCATTCGTGTGGAAAAGCGTCTCTCCCTTCTCCGAAAGCATGTCATCCAATGTTGACAGGACGAAAGGCTCTTTGGACATGTCCCACGCTATTTTAGACACACCCTAGAATTTTTTCCAGTGCCGTGTACACGAATATTAAAGAAAAACGATCGTATAGTCTGAATATTCAAATGTTATAGTTCTTACCACATAAGGTACATTGAGAATTGTGATATTGTCATCTTCACTTCCGTAGGACAAGTCTGGACGGAAGAAATATGTCACTTTCGGTCGATATTTAACCATCTTATCATTCGATTCTAAAATTATTTTGTTTCGCTTTTCTCTAGAATAAATTTAATTGTTTAATTAACATTAAGGAATGTATTTTAAGACTTTTTGAGTATTTGTATAGGAGATTACTGGTAAACGTATGGTCCCATTTGCACCAGTTTCGGTTTAGCTCCTTTGGATACTTGATTTGGATTTGTTACATTAAAAAAATAAAATTTTGAGAATATTGGCAGAGGAACTTCTGTCCAAATCCGCCACAACTCTGTCCCAGGTTCTAATTTTACTTTCTGCAAACCGTAATAATGTATAATTATTCACATTAACTACGAATTCCTCAAAAAATATTTAAATTCAGTAACTCACCGAAAGAATTTCCGTTTTAAGTCCATAGGAAATTATTCCCCATCTGAGAATTACAGTGGCCAGCAGACCGACCACGCCCACAAGTCCCAGACGCATTGCCGTGAATTTCTTCATCTTATTATTGTTACTCATTTAAATTTCGTCTGAACTACGCAACTAGTAAAATACCAAGAGTACGCACTGTGTGATCCGACAAGTGAATCCAAGTCTGTACACAGGACAAAATTTCCACAAAAGAAATATTTTTAGAATAAATGTATCCCGTTGTTGTGTATGCAAAAAAGTGTCAACGAAACTGCTGATTGACGATGGAACGATAACAAAGAGATATTACATATTTAGAATAAAAGAGACAGAGCGGAAGTTGAAAGAGAACTCCTCTCCCACACATGCAATCGTTTCAGCGCTTTGTTTATTTGATGCTGAATCATAATTGTATTTTATCACTTTTCTGTGAATCAGATTCCTCTTATTATTACTTCTACGTATTATTATATTAGAAACATGCAATGTATAGCAGATGATTCTCTCCAAAAAGTTTTTCAGTTGCCAATTGGGAATGAATGAGATATGAAATGTATAATGTGTGTAAATAGTACGTATTTAATATGCAGTAACATTTAAATAGGCACGATGTATACCACTTTTAATTACATAAGAAGTAGCTTATTAATGTGTGATTTATTGTCAATTCAATTCCAGATACAGAAACATAAGGTCTATATAGATTTGTAGATAAATTGCATTTCCTACTGCATTATCGTTGTAGATGTTAATTATGTGTACATTTGGGTAAACTCCTTTAAGATAGAATAATTATTGTGAATTTAGGCACGGTAGCGTTGGAAACTCCGAGATAGTTCACGGAAATTTATTTACAAGTGCGTATTCACATTGGCTATATATATTTGTATTATTATTACATACAACATTTTATTCTATACAGGATTAAGTGTAAAACTTAAAAACACGTACACCATTTAATTTGATGCGTTTAATAAAGGAATAACTTAACGAAAGGACAAATATTAATAAATAGATTATTGGAAACAGCCGAGGAATATTTATTGATTACGTACAATCTAATCGTGAAGTCTTTTCTCCCCTTCTCCGGAATCTTGTATTCCCAGCATTGGGAACGGCATGGACAGAAACAAGCGANAACGGCATGGACAGAAACTAGCGAAAACCCGCTCCCCCACCACCCGAGTAAATTTTCTTCCACAGGAGGTAACCGGGATTGGGTGGAGACACGGGGATACCGTTTCCTGCTGCAGTCAAGGGAATTATATCGTTTGCGGACAGAAGAGAAATTGAATTAAAATTCGAAGACGTGTCACTCAGACTTCTGGATTTGTCAAACGGAGAATTTCGATTCAAAATTGGGATGACAGAGTAGAAGGGCTCGTTCCAGGTGTCTCTTGATGAAGATGGAATCAATGCCTCGTCCCCGCTACGTCTCCCCAGACGGGGGAGAGATTTCAGCCCCTGAATAAAGAATTCAAAAAAAAATGTCAATTTTGAAAAAAAATTACTCAACGGAATCGATTTGATGTGAGTGCTTACGTCCGCAGCCTTTTATGCAAAAAATTTCCGATAACGTTAGCATAGCATCATACAAAATGACAAATAATCGTGGAAAAATTTATTTTATCAATAGATAATAGTAAAAAAATTTATGGAAAACGTACGATTTTCTTCTGCAAGCCACTTACCGGGAGATAGGGCAAATTCCTCATATCCTCCCCGGCACAAGACACCCGAAAGAAAATCGAAGACAAAACGACAAGGAAAAGCCAACAAAATCTCAATGATCCACCTGTAAATTAATTTTCCAAAATATTTCTCAAATTAAATCCGCAGTAGTAAAGAGATATTCCGTTACAATATTTAATAGTACCTTTTTTAATGTATGACCTCATGATGAACGAGACAGTACAGAGAAAAAGAAATTAAATCCGAAAAAATATACGAATTAATTGGTGGTAGTAGAAATTCTGTAGCGAATTTTGCATGAAACGATTTGTTAACTTTATAAAGAGAGAATTACTGCTGTCTTAATCAATCCCTGCCTTTTATACTCTCCTTCACATTGTGCAATTATGTACCATTATGGAAAATCTTGCTTCACAAACACATGTGTCTACCTGTGCACACATTAAAATTTTGCCATGACACGAATGGAGTCGACGAGGCGGTTTTGTAATACTTAATAAGTGTTAAACTGCTGAAATGTTTTGATTACTTTCTCTTTGCACCATTGAGAAAGAAAGAAAGTGAAGCCATTGATGAAACACTCGCTTCCAAACAACAATGAGAAAAGAAAACTATTTTTGGAAAAGTATTGTAATCGAATTCTAAGGAGATGCTGGAAAACAAATGACAATTAAAAATCATAAATGCGCCTGTGAAATTCCAACACCCACATGCCCCACACTTTTCCTTGTGAAAACAATATTACAAGATCCACATACAATTAACATGATAGTTTTTTATTCATTTTATTAGCTGTGTACAGAAATTCCATGTTCGTAATATTTCACACGTCACAATTACAATAAATACATGTTCACGGGTCTCCCTATTAGGTACACTAGCCAATAATAATACTTTTAAGCATATCTAAAGCAAATGCGGTTCTAACAGTTACAGATACATAATGGGCATAATAATTATCTATTCTGTATAATAAACAATACACGGGAACATAATTGTATACTTGTAATATGTACATTGCAGGGCAGACCTTTCACCTTTGGAATATTATTATTTTTCCAGAACACAAGATCTGAGAGAATAAAATCTATCTTTGGATGCCATACAAATACTATTGTACTAAAAAGCGTGGGCTTTAGTTTTTCCAATCAATGCTTTAACATTACGTAGCCCTACCAGCACCATTTGCCACATCAATTACTTTCACTATCTACTACGATAATAATACGACCATCCTTTTTCTTCACTTCTTTCGCCTCGAAGGATAGACTAGTTTTTATTTTCATTTTTTAATGCTAGAGGATTGATGCTTAAATTTACTACTAGTGGTAATTACGCTTGTACAGGTGTGTGTATCTATATGTCTACTACATTGCACAGAGTCTAATGCAATCTGAGCCTCGCCGATGCATTGATTTTCCTAGCAGCTCGCTGAGAAATTAGAAAGTACAGAGAAAGTATATGAGTATACAAATGAGTAATATTTTGTTCTATTAAATAATATATAGTTTTTAGAATGAGAGTTGCACAAAAGTAAAGTCCACATGTGAGATGGTGGATGAGAGAAGGGGAATTCGTAGAAAGTCATCACTTCACCTGCTGCTCGTCTCAAGGTACAGAGAACATGTTTCCCATGCGATCTCACAAAGACTTCCCAAGGAAGGAACTTTACCGGGTGGGTCCGCTCCTTCTAAAACAATTGCCATCATATTATACAAAAAGGCGAAACAATTAGCACAAGGTTATATACAATTTTTTTTTACTCTACTAATAAATTGTTAACTAATTTCTCCCGGGGCAAACAGTTAATTAAGGACACACCTGCTCGTTCTATATTTTTATAACGGACTGAAAGTAAGTAGTTGTGTATTACTTACCGGAAGTTCTCTTGCCAAAAATACTGCCGTTGAAGGGGGGCTTTCGATAGCCGTTGGTCGCCTCCGCCAAGTGGTTAGCGTAGAAACTGGCCACCAGAACTACCACCAAAAACATCACAGACAATTTCCCCATAATGTGTAAAGAGATTTTTTTGAATGTTCAGGGGTGAAATTTGGATGACCAGAATTTAGGATCTATTTTTGTGAATTTTGGGGAGATGTTTTTTACGAGAAGAGTTGACAGTCCGGAAACAGAATGGGTAATCCGAGGAGCTCATCTTCTCCTTTTATACGAATCTTCAGATTTGTCCGACAATCTGGATTAATTTTATTTCCTCTATGAAAATTGGGAATTACTTGTAGAAATTCATATGGGAATATTTTTGCTAATGGAAGAGATAATATAATTTCCTCTCTCTGTCTCTCTGTGTAGGTTTATTCGCGTAGTCAAATAAATTCAATCCAAATTCAATCTAGACAAGAAGACAAACATTTATTCGGTATCTTTGTTGATTTGCGTGAGATTGATTGTTTTTTGGAATACTACAGGGAATTCAATCTCCTTTTAGACATACGATTCAACGTGTACATTGTGTGTGTATACATTTGCGGAGAAGCAGAGTAGTAAACGAGATTCTATTAAAAGATGATAAAAGAAAAAATCCCATTACTTGCTAATAATCAATGGAGAAAAATTACACAAGCAGAGCGAGTACCCATTCCATCAATAAACTTTTTCGGGATATCACATCACACAAAGCAATGTGATTGTGGTACTCTTCATATGACTTCTAATAAGTTCCCTAATGAAATTGTAAATAAATTACTCTATTCAACAATTCAATTTCATTTCATTATTCTCCAATATTCTGCTTTCTCAATATTTTATCACCCTCCTGACTGTAAAACCTAATTTTCGTTATTATGCAAAAATTACAAGATTTACAATTATTACGACCGACGTACTGTACCTACAATTTAAATGGAAGAAGCCGTAGACAAATTGATTTAACTTCATTTCCAATAATATTCCTCCCAGATGTCAAGTTTAATACACCTTCAATGCACCTGTGTGCTCTATCAATGGAAATCCAACAGCATACTTTTACTGACGTCATAGAAATCTACTTCTCCAAACCACTCACGATGAAGGGCAATTTAAGAAGCCGTACTTTCCCCATGTTATGTAATTACGTATTAGCGTAGATGAAAAACTAGTTTTAATGTGGGTGGATATTATTATGTGGAAAAATATGCAAAAAATATTTTTATTGTACTTAAATATAATATAGTTATTTAGTTAATAATATTTCTAATCTTAAGACTTCAGTTCATGTTGCAACCATTTGGAATAATCGGAGTGGAATCATTTTCGTCCTCATCCGTCCCAATGACAACAACACTGAAATCCGGATCTTCACATTCGAAATTATTGTTCACCGTGCTGTAATTAGATGCACAATTGGAGGCAGCAGAAGCTTCGGCTTGTTTCTTCATCGTTTTCATGTTTTCATCCTCGAGGAAGGCATAGACAGGCAGCACGATCAAAAAGCGAATGAATTGAGTTAAACAAATGAAGGCGTCCATCTCAGGAACTCGGAGACCCGACGCAGCCAGACCCGCAACCAACACCACAGTCAGCACCATGTACGTCAGCATCGATGTCAGCCAAATCCGAATTTGAAACATAATTTTCTGAATCACAAGAAAATTTTCAATTTCTATCGCCAATGCGCCTAAACACAATTAAATTTTTCCCTATGCACGTGTGAGGTCATTTAAATTGTATTTAAATTGACAAGTTTAACTGCGGAGGCATTTGTAAAGCCTATAAATTGCCTATATACAAAATTAAGTAGGTGAAAATTACTCGACGAGCTCCGTCGAACAAAAGAATGGCCATGACAAACTCGAGCACGCAAATCAGACCGCTACTGTTGATCAGACCCAAGAGCACTATACAAACAAAAGTATATTATGGTAATTATGTTGACATATGTATGTATATTTAAATAGGTGTATAATGTTTTATTAGAATTGCAAGCCTTACACTTGTCGCTGACGATGCTACCAGGCAGGGGAATCACATCTCTCCACAATGGGAAGGTTATGTAGGCGTACGTATAAATGGCTAAAGCAGTCAGGGATATTATCTGTGTGCCAAAAAGTTAATGATAGGAATTAAAAATTAACTAAATAGTAGCTACCACTTTTTAAGAGCAATATTACAATTTAGTGCTATTTACCATTTCAAGAACAGCGATGCCCACGGCAAAATTCTGGCGACAACTTGACACGACCACATTTCCATTAGCGGCACTACTCATTTTCAAAAAGATTCTCTATGCAGAAACAAAAAGTTTAAAAATATTTCTCTTTAGATTGTGGGAGTAATTGATTTTAGAAGTTTCTGAAGATGACTGACTGACTGACAGGCAGATCGTTCCAATGCTGATCCCTTTTATTTTTGTAGACAGTTCTGTCAACAGAGACAGTGTCCTAGTCCTTTGGTACTTTGGATAGCCAGTGGTCGAGGCTGACTCATTCTATTTCAGATGTGCTTGTTACTTACATACGTTGTTTGCTATTTGTGTTATTTCATGAATACCATAACTATTACGTGCTGTGTAGGTACAGATTACACTTTATATTGGTGTTTGGATTAGTTCTTGTCACTGTCACGTAATTTGTGCATGCATTTCATGTAAAATGATAATAAAGATGTAAATACTTCTGGCAGCACGATTAAAAAACATAATCAGAGTGAAATCTATGATAATTATATGTCAATTACAGATGCTGGTTTTCTGTTTAATTTTATTAATAATAATTAATAGTAAATTCTTATTCTAGTTTTAATTATCGCATAAAATTGGAAGCTTTTGATGACAAATTCGTCTTGTGGGATTTTTGACGCCAGTCTACGGGCTAGCAGAAAATCAACAAGATAAGGAACTGGACATGCACTGGTTTTATATGCATGTTATATGAAAGAAAGAAAGAAGAATGCTTTTGGTCAATGTAGGTTATGTTATGGATGGATATGATATTACGCCACAAATATGTAAAGATAAGCAGTCTTTTCAATATGCAACAAAGGTTAGACAAAGGTAAATAAATACTTTATGTACATTGTTTGTACTTTGTATTTCTTCAGAAAGTGGACTACTCACAATCTTTGTGCACTTTAATCTTTATCCTCTGTCTCCATATTCCAACAACCAAATGAGTCATGCATAAAGGTATTCCCACTACTATGTTGCTACAAATGATTTGTGGGACCGTTCATAAACAACGTCCGTTCTTTTTTGGACACCTCCCCCCTTTGTCTGATTGTATGTCTGAAAAGACTAGTAATATACACTCTTTCCCTTTGGGCTTCAAGAGTAAGCAATTTATCAAATATTTTGTTATAACCCTAGATCATGTATTCTTTATGTTTAGATAACGTTATGTTATAACATTTAAACCAACTATAAATTTTCTATTTTCGAAATTCGTTAATTCGTCTGAAGTATGAATTACTTCCGACATCGCATCCGTCAAAATCAAACGCCCCTTTCCTCTGTCCAAATTTGTCAAATATATATGGGACCCGCTCCCCCCAAACGCGGACCTCCTTCATGAAAGACCCCCGTATGAATTGAAAAAAAATGTAATTTGCAATTAAAAATATTCTTAAAAATTAAGCTGTTCCTGTGCTTCTGAATAGTCTCTTTGTCACTTTTAGTATTAAAACTACGCCCAATGAAGATATTTTTCATGGGAAAAGTAATTATTTTCTAATTTATTAAATTTGACAACTTAAAATTAAATTGTTTATTAATTAAAAAAAATTAGTACAATCCTTTATTATGATCATTTACTAATTAAAAATGGCACAATATTTTTTCTGTTCCTATTCCGTTCCATCTTTTGGAAGTTTAAATCCCAGATTTAAAGCAAAGCTCGGAAACTCAGGAATTGTTTTACAAGCCCCAATGAAAACATTTGAATCCTCTTGGAGATGGGTAGGCTCCTTATCTGCGGTGTCCTCTTTTTCGAAGCATTCCCCTGAACTACCAGTCTCAGCATAAGAAATCAATCCACAAGTTCTGTTCATGGTGATATGCACAAGTTGTTTGAACGCTGTTATCATACTGGGAACTTTTCCTTGGTCAAATAGGCCGGCTACAGTGGACGAAAAATCGTATCCACCCAATATGGTATCTATGACCAAGGGATTTTTTCCAAGTCCGTCAATAAATCGCCGTACAACTGTACCTTTATTGATCGAGTCGCAAGCGCCGTTTCTTATCAATGAAACTATAGCGTTGGATTTCTTTTTCGGAATTCCTTCATCCAGCACGGATGAAAATTTCAACTGGAAAGTGTCTGTACTCATTTTATTCAATGCAAAATCAATGGAATCCAAAACGTAATTTAATGGACACGAATTCAATTCTTGTGAGTGCTTCAAAAGCGCCACCTGCAGGGAATTGGCTGCAGAAGCGGCAAATCCTTTCAAACGTAATGCTCCCAATTTCAACATGTCTGCCAAATCCTTCAGCTGATTTGGAGAGCTCGTTTTTTCCACCATCGACTCCATAAGGGGCACCATATCCCCAAAAGGGGTTCCTTGAGGTGAACACAGTTGCTCTATAAGGTTAAGGATGACGTGAATTTTCCCGGAAGTTATTGGATTCAGGTCGAGCATGCAACGCTCTAGACAGCCCACAGGTGGCGGTTTCAGTAGAGCGCACTGCGCAGCCGTGGTAGCACATTTGAAAAATTGTTGAGCAAAATCATCTGCATTTGGCGTGTCCCCTTCAGAGGGTGGGCCATTTCCACCAATCGTGTAAGCACAAGCAATCGGGTCCCCTTCGCAGGTTTTGCCCGCCTGCAGGAACGTGCTTAGTCCTGATAAAATGTTACTTGTTTGAAAACCCGGTGGCTTTATTGGGATATCCAGTGGTATTTTGCTTTCTTCATCCTTGGATGAACCTTGGTTGTTTTCAATTTCATTTTCTGTAGTCGCTGGTTTGGCAAGTGGGGGTAATCCCTCCTCTTTTATGTAGTTCATTGTCTGTTCGGCGAACCAATTATTTTTGACGTATGTGTCTGTGCGTATAATTATTGATTCGATTAGACAATTAAAATTCTGATAGTGCAACATGTTATTGTAAAATAACCAAGTACCTGGATCGTTGGCCAATATTGATTCCACAGGCCCCTTACCACCATTCCCTTTAATTACAGGTTTGTTAAAGCTGAAAAGGTCGGATATCATCTTCCTTCGGCCATCACTACCTGAAAAATTCACATTTGAGTAATAAATTTCAGCTTTTGGTGCAAAGTGCTAATTGCCATACCTGTGATGTAATAATCGGATGCCAAAATAACTAAACACAGGCAAACAAATGAGTTCATCTTAATTTTCAACTTATTTTGGACTTTGTTTTTTAAAATAAAATGCACTTAGGGATTGTGGACTCGTTCTCACTTGTACTCGAACGTATTGGTAAGATGTTAAATTAACATTGTTAGCTGATTTTTGAGGTAAATGCTCTAATAATTATTGTTATGATGATTTCCAAGAAACTTAAACTCACTTCCGGATTGTAATTAAAATTAATGCAGCAGTTGAATTGTTCATTAATTATCAAAGTTTATTCACTCTGTTCTTAAAAACAAAATTTGTTTGGAAATCTCCAATTTTTTTTAGCATTTTTTAAATTTGTAATTGAACGTGTCCATGTAGAGATCTTATGATCTAATTACAGACGAAGAGAAATGCTTAGATTTTTTACATGAATAATATACACTTATTACAAATATTTTCTCTTTTCCTACAAATTTTACACTAAGGATATGCCACTTCATTTAGCTGCATCTTCGTCTTCTTTGGGCTGCTCACAAAATTTTTGCCATCCTTTTATGGGCAGTATGGATCTGGGCAAAATGGTTCCTGACCGAGGAAAAGCTCCAAGCTGGTCACAGTAAGCCGGTGGTTTAACTTCCAGTCCCGAGTGCACCACTCCACATGTAGTCTCTGTAATAATCTCGAAAATGTCCATGAATCCACTGAGATACTGTTGGTGCTCTCCAGGAACATATTTAACAAGGGTCGACACTGTCATAAAGCCAGGCAGCATCATATCTTGCAGAGATGGGTCTTTATTAAATAATGCTATCAATTTCTTCGCGTAGTCAACCAAAAAACCTAATTATAAAATACACATTTAAATTACATATAAAAATTTAGTGGGATTTTTTTTTTAATTACTGTCAGTGCAGAGCGGATTTTGTCCTTCAGAAATGGTTGTGGATAGTTCCTCTGGGGGCGGTTTTTTGGCCTTCATATTTTCTAGAAGGGCTCCGATGGGCGTGAGGGCAGTCTGGGCATTCTGCAGGGCATAATTGAAAACAGCTTGAGAGCCCACGATCGATGCAGATGTCAAATCCTTATTCTGTAGATTTAATTTAGCTAAGAAATTCTCAAAGCGTGATTCCTTCTCGAATTCCGTGAAGACGGACTCAAAAATTGTTCCGAGAGGATTGCAGAGATTCTGAACAGTTTGGCTTATCAACTTTGAGAATTTATTTAGTTTGGGTTTGCTCTTCGTCAGGCAGTCAACGATACATTCCAAATATTGCCCTTCAGTCGCGGATGGACACTCGGCCGCCGTTGAACAGTCTTGCATGTCCGACAATAGGACCTTGGACACATTTGAAGCATAGACAAGATGCTCTTGAAAATTTGTCTGGTAAGCCATGACGATATCCTTCAACGGTGCTGGTATTGAATTCAGAGCTGCCTGGAAGGAGTCCACAGGTTTGAAAGCAGCCCTGGCTTTCCCCTCCAAGCCAACGGGTTTTGTTTCAGACTCCATGTCAAAGCTAAGGCTTTCGTTGGAAAATTCCTCGTGCAAGTCTTCGTCCAATGACGTCTTGAAATCATCCACTCCCGCTGCATTTATTTCATCTTGGTACACATCTGTGATTGCGAAAATATTAAAGTATTAATTGCAATTAATATACGCTTATATCTTTAATTGCAATTAAAATACGAAATTAAAGATAAATACATGGAGATTCTATGTAAGCAAAAGGAAATATTTAACTTACAATCGGTTCCCCTTTCGGGGCTGTCGGGTTGATTGGAAAATGCTCCTCCCTTGAAATAAGGTTTGTACCGGAAAATATCCGACTTTAGCATTGGTAAAGTGTTGGCCCATCCCCATTGTCCTATTTCCCAAAAGGAACAAATTAAAGTTGATGTGTTATTTATGTGATCAATTATTTAAACACAAAATATGCTATTGCGAAAATTATTGCAGTACCTTGGGCCACAGAGAAACAGAGGAACAGCACAGGAAAAGTTAAAATAAAATATTTCATTTTGAGCTGTGTAAAAGTATTGAGTTTTATTAAAGATTAATGCTAACGACTTTGCGAATGTGACGAATGTGAATGTGCGCAAAAATGCGGAAATGAAATATCATGAACTTTGTTTATTGTTTCAGGTTGTAGACTTCGTTTAGAACGTGAATGAAGTTTATTGGAGAAAATTACGTGGTATACGTGTTTATTGCCGTTGATTGTGCATACGTCGTAGTTTCTACCTTCTCGTTATTAGACACTTTGTCAGCCACTTTTTATTCTGATAGAGAATTTTCTGCATTATTCTACAAAATGAGTATTTATTCGAATATTTTCTTTGTTTTCCTGCTAATCGCAGCAGCATCCGAAGGTGAGTATTTTTATGTAAGAATTTGTAACAAAAATTAATTGAGATTTTTCTAAAGATAAATAAATAATTTCTCCCACACAGCAACTTTACAAGATGATGCAAACAATTTGAAACTGAAGATAATGCAAAATGACCAAAAATTACCACAAACACGTTAGTTTTAAAACATAGAAAATCATCTAAAATGTACTTTATGTTAAGTGTTAAAATTTGCAACCTTTTATCATCATAGCGGAAGAGTTGGCATATGCCACCCTACTCAAAGGTTTTGCAAAAGCAAATCCAGATGGAATATCCGCCATGGAGCTCGTGGAAAAAGTTCAACAGTTAGAAGGTTCTAATCGCCATTATTTGATTCGTTTTGCGGAGATGTTGGACTTTAACGAGGATGGACACATCACATCTGAAGGTATTAAAGTATTAATCATATTCAAACTCCAGCAAAGAAAATTTTGCCCAAGGGTTTCGTAAATACTACTTTTCATCTAAAATCCCATCACAGTGGGATTAAATGCGATGGGATTAATTGGCACTCCATACAGGAAACCCTGTATTTCGCTTTAATGTAATACGATGATCCGTTTATCTAGAAATTGCAATGAAATTAAAAGACGCAATGGGATCGGTGGCTGGGGCTATAAATTTTATGTTTAACGCAAAGGACTTTGACCAAAATGGGCTTATTACGCCGTGGGAACTTATGCGAGTGAGTAATTGACAATACAATACAAATAATAATTTCGTATATCGTATTCCTACCATTGACTGGGGATATGTTGTATTATAGGAGAACATGATATTGGAAGGGAACACAATGCCAATGTCAATTCTGTGGCAAATGGCAAAGCAGGAAATCAACTCGAAGAGTTTGGATGATGACGGCAGAATTGACGAGGAAGAGTATTTGCTGTCTACGGTGCAGCAGGTCATCGAATTGATAGTTTTGGACAGGAAAGCTCACAAATCCAATAAGACCAGAAGTCAAAAAGTGCACAAACACGTCAGTACACATAGGAAGATGACACCAGTTCATAGTTTGTATGACACATAAAATTAAATCGCAAGTGTGAAATAGATATCAAAATTTATTTTATAATTTCTGTACATTTAGACCAACTCTTTATTTTAAAGTTGGTAAACCAAATTTATGAGTAAAATCGATTTGTCAGGTAAATCAAAGAATAGTATCACGTCTAAATACACAGGTGATACTATTATCTACCCTTTCTACGTTAATTTAGCCACAATCCATGTGCAAGTACTCCCCCATCCTTCCTACGTTAGGTTTTTTCGATTTGGGGGGGGAAGAACCCGTGGGCCCTTGTGGTATATATGTACACCCTTGGCACGAAGGATATACAATAACCAAAGTTTTTGGTTCAGTCTGTGAGGGGCTCATTCTCAAAGCGTTTTTCAGTCCTCCCAAATTTTGGGACCGGTATCTAAGCATAAGTAACCCCCAAACAAAGGGGTACGGCTAAGGATTTCCTAAGTTTAGGCGCGCCCAAATGACATTCGAGAATGAACCCCCAATCTGTATTTAGACGTGATACTAATCTTTGATTTTATCACCTCTGTGTGAGAACTTAACAAAATAAATTTAAAAAATGCGAAATAAATAATAATCTTATTGAATTTTCACTAACTGCAAATTTATTGACGAAGAATTTAAAACAACACAATCTTTTAGCATACAATTAATTTTAATTGTGATTGTAGTTTAGCACATCGAGAAGTAATGTTACATTCAACCTGCCTGTATAACTGTATGTAACAACTATTGCTAGTATGTTTAACAAAGTATACGCATGTGACTTATTGCGTCACCTACCGGCACAAACACACACCAATCAAAATATTGACCGCATTGATTCCAATCAATATAAAAACATACTTTGTTATCATCGAAATACTTTGTTAAAAAATTTGTTGTCTTCGATTGCCTAAAGTATGATGGAGGATTGGGAAATCCTGAAGATACTGGACGAAGTTTCCACGGATGAAGAAGGCAAAGTTTCCACGGATGAAGAAGAATTTAAGGACGATATAACGGATAACATGTGATACTAAATACTAAATATCTGAAATATTAATATTTGGCATCGACGATGCTATCTTGGGCATTTTTTATTTCAATTATGTGAAATCAATGAATTCTGAAAAACTGATTTTGCAAAAAAATAGTGTGTAATAATATTATTGATGTTTTAGGACCACTACTCTGTACACAATTCCTAAAACACATAGAAAACGGCGCATAACGGATAAAACCAGCAAATTGAATTTCACGGACAACGGAATACATACAGCCTCGAATATGGCAAAAGGGGAGATCGTCGGACCGTATCGATGGTAGGATGTCATTTTGTTTTGGTTGTTACAAAATTGTATTTAGAATCCGTATTTTGACCCATTTTTGTGCGTTCGTTCATCAGTGCGTTTACAATACTTTTGTATTTGATATTTGGTTTCAAAGTATTTAAAATACTTTTGTATTTTGAGTAATACAGGCACAAAGTATTTGAAAATACATTTGAAAATAGAAAATACTTCTAACAATTATTTATGTGAAATCAACAAATTTTAAAATACTGATATTGCCAAAATTAATAGCGCGTAATAACGCATTACAGAAAATGTTTTTTGCATTTCGGAAAAGTATTTTAAATACAGTATTTTTTGTCAAATGAAATTCAGTGAAAAGTATTTTATATTTTGAACAACTTCCACCGAAATGTATTTAAAACAAATTTTTATTTGGCCCCATTCTTGTATTTTATATTTATTAGTGAGTATTTTGCCCATTCTTGGTTCTAGGCTTCTTAAATAATGCATAATGTGTACTTATTATTTTAGTATATTTCCGAAAATAAGGGAGGATCATTTGAAAGGCAACTGCCGTTTGACAACATGTACGAAAGGTACTTTTGTTGAAACGACAGAATACGTCAAACCCGGGAAAGAACTCAAATTAAAGACCGAAAGTGCGTGCTTTAGTGATATTCCGGTACCTCCTGTTAAACCCCTGAAGGTGACGCGTTGCACATCCTTTATGCAAATGGAGGCGTGGTTGCACAAGTTGAACATTAAAGACCCAATACTTTTGAATAGCAACAAAAAAGCTGTTGCCAATATTATTACACACAGCAAGAAGCGCAGGGGATTATGTGCCATAGAAAAAAGCGGACTTGCCTTAGCAAACAATTTTCGCGATTTCCATAAAGGGGAAAAGATGTACATCTTGATGCCAAGTATATCTGTTCGCGCAATTAATCAAATTGAAAAGTTGATGTGCAAAGACATTAGCTTTGAAGTGATAACGTGGAATACACCTACACGAGAAATAAATGCTGTGCCGAGCCATTGGAAAGTAACAACTTTAACCGCACAAAGTGAATCAAAAGAGGTTGCTGCTGCTCTGTTGGATCATGATTACGTTGCAGGACGATCTAAAATTTTCTTCTAATGATCTTAATTTTGCATTGAATTATGTAAATCCAATTACGGAAGTCATCTCCAAAAGATATTGGCAAATTACGGCAACCTATTTTTAGAGTAAAAGAATGCGTAAACGTTCATTTCCAATGTGAAAGGGCATGACTTTGGTTTTCATGCTCGTTTAAGTTGTGCCTAGCCTCATTTTTTTCAGAGAATTAAATACTGTAATTTATACCAATGGAAGCGAATGAACTACATGGGGGAGATTTAATTTATTAGGTTTCACATCTTCCCTTTCATTGTTAATTTTTAGATTTGGCGGGGGACGGACTGTTCTGGGGCACGAACATTTGATATAAGTTGACTCTGTGAATTAACATTCTTAAACATTTTTTTATAATTACTGTCACAAATATTGTCATCCATTTTTTTAACATTCAATAAAGAAATTAACATCTAGCACTCCGTATTACCTAAACTTATTACTTACATTCATCCGCATGAATAAAATCATGAAAACAAATAAAATAAATTTTTCAAACCAAAAATCACTATTTTGTGCATTTGCATATGTAGTGACAAAATTTGCGGAATATGTATGTATACATACTATAAAAATTTACACGTTCCACGAATGCTTTATTTTGCACGCCCAGTATTTTATAACCAGGAAGTCCAAATTGAGTAACAACGAATTGATTGGGGCTTCTGAGAAAAGATTCAGTTCAATAGACTTTGGCATCCTATTTGCAACAAGATATTTGACTTTTAGTGTTTTACTTTTAATATTATTGCGTTTACAATTTTGAATTTAGTTTTGTTTCCAAATGTACTTACGTTCAATAATGTGCAATTTAATCATTTATTTCATATTTTTCGTAATTTCCCCAATTAGGGGAGCTTCCGAAAACGTTCTGGCAAAACAGCTAGACTCTCACCATTCCAGTAAAAACACATATTAGTAAAATATACACATTAACAAGTTAATTAAAAATAAAGGCTCACTTATAATTGTTAATTATTTCCCTAATTTTCAGATTTAGAATTGGCCAAAACAGTTCTTGAAGGTCTAGTTTCACTTAATAACATTGACCAAGGAATATCTACGATGTTCATTATGAATAAACTGGACAATCTAAGAGGCATTTATCGAATGAAATCATTAAGATTACTAGAACTCATGGACACAAATAATGATGGCACGATAGGAAAAAGGGGTTAGAACATTTAATATATAAGAAAATGAAAAATATGCAATTTGACGAATTTTCAGAAATAGTAATTAAAGTCGGTGGCTCTGTATTTTCAGAATTCGTTCAAATGTACGCTGCTCCCATGTCAGATCCGGAAAAGGCGCTTGCTGTAATGTTTGACTTGGTGGACTACAACAGAAACGGAAAGTTGTCCGTTTGGGAATTTCTAATGGTAGGCAAAAAATATATTTCGGAAAAGCAGGTTTAATTTAGAAAAGCTAAAAATATTATATAAAACTTGATTGTATAGTTTTACCGATCTTTGCAAGGGGACGATTCGGACTTGAGAGATCTGCTTTTGAAGGCTCAAGCTAAAGTATTAGAAATGGATGCAAACAAAGATCAAGTCATTACTAGAGAAGAGTACGTGGTCTACATGCTTTATGTAATCAAGGATTCCATCGGGAAAATTAAGAACAACTAACCTAACACATCGATGGAGAAAGAAATATCTGTTTCATAAATCAGGAAACAATTTTAATTATAAATTGTTTTTGTGTCTGTATTCCCATTCCCTCATGCGAAAACAATTACGGATTCATTATTCAGTGCCTTCAATAAAAGTTCTGTACCTTTTACACTGTGTGTACGTAAATTTTTCAAACTTTGATCTTTCAACCATACATATTTGCCGAAAATTTCTCAGAACGGCTTTCTCTCTTAACGAAACTGAAATATAATAGCGTTATTAGGGACTCGGACCCACATTGCCCCTTACCTACAAATTAACTTGGTTTCATTATACATGACATTATGCATGTCCGTCCATAGAATGTAATGTAGCATGAGGGACCTCTATTGTAGACCTTGATTTCACGACAGTTAACTAAAATGGTTAACTCCTATAATTATAGAGGGTATAGCCATAGACATAAGCTGTGATGTAAACAACAAGGCATTTTAACGGCAGTTAGCTCTAACATTTGTCGAAACATCACCATTACTTCAAAAAGATTCGCAGAATTTTAAATGGATGAACAATTGAATGATGTATAATGTCCCATAATTTAATTTATGCAGAATTCTGGGTAAACGAGAAGAGACAAAGATGAATCTCATTATTAGCAGTACACAATATTTAAAAAAAAACAATCATCATGATTGATTATAATAAAGCGAATTATAATAATGGCAATTAGTACGATATCGTTATAACTATGTAGATAGAAAATTATATCTAAATAGCTGTGCACATGCAAATTTGCAATTTTGCTAATTTATTCTCATCGCATATTGCACTTTGAACAGGAAAACCTCAAGAAACAAAGTTAAATCGCGAATATATTTCAAAGTTCATTTCTATTACAAAGAGTGCACACCTCATTCCAATACGCTTGCGCAATCTAACAAAGACTCAGAATTTATTCGTTCGTATAAAAGCTTTGAGTTGATGCACGATAAATTTTGTATTCCTTGTAGCTTGTGTGCGATCATTACTAATCTTTACAGCATAATTTATTTAAAAGAGCCGATTTTTTCTTCAAATTTCAGTTATGCATCCGGGTGTTGATTTTTCACAAAATTATGAACTATCAAATTATTATTACGAAAATTGTGATAATATGTACGGATATTCATCCCACGAGCAGGTGGCACCCTACACAGTTTATTGTTGTGCTGACAGTGGAAACCTGCTACCCTTTTATAATACGTCCGATTGCACACCATATTACATTGTGCCACTGAAGGTAAACGAACATGATTATACGATACACGAAGATCATGGTCCGAATCCAGGTGAAACACCAGAGGATCCTTATGAAAATGGAAGAAAAGAGCAGGTTGAAGCCAAAGCATCCAGCAGCCGGCAGGCCAACGGAGAAAACCAAGGAGAAATTCATCCGGGTGAAGCATTGACTGATCTTTAATCTTTACTTTTATTTATTTATTTTAAATCATCGGTTTTCTATTTTATAAATTGAAACAAAGTCTCTCCGTTTGTTTATTTTGTAACTGTTTACACTTTTATTTTATTTATTCATTTCAGTGAAAAAAAATTAATTCATACGTTTTCTAATTTACAAATAGAAACAAAGGAATCTACTTTGACTGAGAAGAAAAGCTGGAGTAATTACCAATTACCCGAGAATGTCGCAGCAGCAAGTGATCATGGGGAGTTTGACAGAAGGAACGGTTACCGATTGCTGTGTCCTTTTTGTAAGAGCAACGGAGAATCAATGGATATGTACCAGAGTCATCGGTTGGTGAGTGTGAAAGGGACGGTGGCATGTCCAATTCTTAGAAATTATGTCTGTCCATTGTGTCACGCAACGGGGGACAATGCTCACACTCAAAAGTACTGTCCAAGTCGCTCTTTCGAGCAGCAGCAGGATGCAAAATTTCGTTTTCCTAGACTCGTCCGTAGTTCAGTTGGAAAATATAAATTATGTCGCTATTGAAATACGTTTGAATTGTCTGCATCCTTTTTTGTATTATTTAATTATGTCTGGTCAGTCAGTGTAGATTTTATAATGTTTTGCTAATATCTACAGACCAATAATTATTTTAGTTCAATAATTGATAATTTGATATTGAAATATGTGATGATGAAATCCGCATGATATCCTATAGTATGTATAATGTATAATGTATACAGATGTACCTGAAATGATAATCTAACACACAAAAATCACGCTAATTAGTTGTTTAAGTGTCAGTCATGTGTTGAATTTGTAAAAAAGTACAATGAATTGAATTTTAATGTTTTTAATAAATGAATTTGTATTAGTCAATAAATCGAGAGTACTAAATATATTTCTTAATTTGTAATTCGGAACTAACTAATTTAGTGCATGATTTTATAAATAAAAAGACGTTGTTAGACAAACATGCATTAGTTTGATGGCCTGTTGTATTTTTACATTGAAAGTATGCTCATATGAACTTGTAAATAATTACTGCAATAAGGGCCACATTAGAATCGTGTTTCCACTTTCCACACACATATATTATTTCTTATCATTACATTGTACTTTAAGTACAAATAGGCATATATCTATGAAACAAACAGTGTACAGTTAACAGTTGTTTTCATATACGTATTAACCATGGGAAATAGTTTTGTACAGTCAAAATGTTTAGAGACCTCTTCCAGTCATCCAGTCACTCCAGTGTACAACATAACAATTTAACCACAATAAACTTCTGGAATAAAATCACGTGCTAGCTACAAGGTAAACTCCACACGGACTTGCATTAGGAAATGGTTGTAATTGTCAATTGTGTACAAATAAGTTATTTCATAACATTTAGTAAATTGTATATTCATAACATGTTTCAGAATGTATTACATTTTCTCTATGCTGTCTATTTTAATTGAGTTTGTGTAGAAAAAGTCAAAAAGTGTAGTAAAAAAAATTCAGAAATAATCGCATGGTTCCGTTCCAAAATATCGGTCACCGAAATTCCCGATACCTGGTAGTACATGGAACTTGTCATTGATCTCAGGGTCGACTGCTGTAGTTACAAGTTTTACTTTGGGGAATGCATATGCTATCGAAAGTACTCCAGATTGTGCCATAAGCAGACTAAGCAACATTATATTCTCCTCCGGAACATCGTGGTCAAGAAGAATTCTAATGGCCATCATGGATGCAGCTCCTGTTGAGACTGTGGCGTCCATCAAAATTATATGGTAATCCGCAATATCCCGAGGTAGTCGTAGGTAGTACAGCTAAATACAAATTGAATTAGCAACTTTAGTGAATAGAGTAAACATTGAAATTCGAATAGAGTCTCCGATAAATTGTCTAACCTCAGGTTCGCCAGTCTCTGTGTTGGTCTGAATGAGAATCTTGCCGATACGAATGTCTTTACAAACTTCATTTAGGGCTTGTTCCATAGTCTCCCCAGCCCGAAGAATACTCACTCCACAAACTTTGTTGACACCTGCCCGCATTCCTTGGTAAAGGTGTCCTTGGGGAGTTTCAACAACTACTTCCTGTATTCACAGTAAATTATAATTAAAAAAAAAATCTAAAACAGTAGTTTCAAAGCAAAAATGGGCGACTACACGACTAGTGACCGGAAATCACTTAAACTGGAATGAAAGTGGATCCAAATCCAAAATTATTACAAAATGTGAACTGATTCCGAGTCATATATTTAGGTCGCCACTATAATATTCAAGCCGGTTGCCAACAAATAAATTTTACCTTGAATGGGAGGAGGCTTAAGGCGTACTCGATGACTAGACGGATCAAACGCTTTGAATAGAAAATGAATTCATCTGGAAGTACAACGTCACATATATTATAGGAATGTATTGTATTTTTTACAGGCTTTGCTATATGATCATGCGAAATTTCAAATCTCGTGTGCAACCATTCACGAGGAGTCCAAACTTTGAACACGCATAATACATATTTTGTTCTAATTAAGTTGGAATCGTTTTTATGTGTTTAATCGAATATTCGTTACTCAGTTGTTTTTCAAACTGTTAACGATGTCAGACTCAGTAGGAGATTTGCAAGAGCAAATATTCAGCTTAAAAGTAGAATTAGAATTTGAAAAATTCAAAAGTACAAACTTTAGTGGAACCGAAAACCGGAGAGTGGAAGAAAACTGCCTATACTGACAAATATCGTTCTATGAAATTAATGGTAAGTTCGTAACAATAAATAAAAATCATTGAATTTGAAAATGTAACATAATTTGTGCGGGTACATTCACAAATTTTGCGCAATAAAATTAAGAAATTACACTTCATTGCTCTGCTTGTTTAAATCAATTTCAGGTAGATAGAATTTCCCAAGCAGTGGAAAAGTTGCCAGATGTTACCCCTGAAAACATTGTTGTTGAGGTTCCTGATTTAGATCCTGATATAATGAATCCAGTCAACGAAAAAGTGAGGAAAACGAAAAAAGGTGAAGATGGAGCTTATTCGTGTTGGAGAGAAGAGTGCGGATACGCAGGCAATAAACCGTATTGTTGCAGTATATGTTATTTAGATTTTCAAGATGAAAGGAGTGCAATTACACACGTTGAGAAAGTTCATATGGGTAATTTAAATTAATTAAGTAGCGGAGCTACTTAATAATTAATTTAATCTGTCTGTCTGTCTGTCTATACATACACTACGTAAGATTTTTTAATTGAAATAGTTACTCGTTAATTGTAGGTTTGAAAAAAGAAGTATGTAACGTTTGTTACCAAACTTTCACTCACAAAAGCGGTCTTTTTTTATCAAAACGTTGACATTTAAGTTCTCATGTTTCTTGAAATTTGTTTTATAATGAATTTAACTTGTTTCCCTACTAAACGTTTTATGCAATCACGAAATCTTATTGCATTAAAAGATTATAATGTAATGAGAAATTTATTTCATACCCCTGGGAGTGTCCATTGCTCGGATAAATGTGTGCAGACCACATATCTAAACAAAGAATGTGTCAAGCAGGTCATATTTAAAATATCGATATTGATTATTAATTTATACTTGTCGTGTAGAAGGGAGCACGAAGAGAGATTCGGGTTTTGCTTGACAATCCAAAAGCTCTTTAGGCCAGCAATCTACCAGTTTTTCTCTGACTTTCAATCCTCGCTACAAGCAAACAAAAATAATCCAAACGGTTTAGATAAAAATGATTTCAAATAACGGAAAAATATCTCTCTGATTTTAATAGATATTTTTCTTGTTCTTACTGCTGCCAGCTGACCAAGCACGTGTTGCACAATTAGATTGATCGCCACTTCGTTGTCTCCTGAAAATAATCTTATCCTTTAACTTTGATAAACAAAACTTAGTGCTTAGCTAAATTCCGGGGGGGGGGGGGGTAAACGGGGGGGGGGGGGAGGGGAACAATGTGGTATACTAATTACTTCATATAGATTACTTACCTCCTCTGGGAACAATGATATCCGCAAAAGTCATCTGCAAGAAAGAATATTATTACACAACATGAAAATTAAATCGTGTTCTACAATTATTTATAAAACAGCAATGTTGTAGAACCTGAGGAGCTATGTAAGCATCAAAAGCCGGCTTGACAAATTGGTTGTACTGTTTCAAAACACCTAACAGTTCTCGACCCCTTTCAGTGATGTCCCGCTTTAGTCTCCGGGCTAATCTAGTACTGAATTAATTGTAATAAGTAATTAAAAGTGGATTTCTCCATAATAAACTAGTGAATTATCTTTTATGGTTAAATTTAAAAAAATTACTCTGCATCCGTGTCCACAAATACTTTGACATCCAGTAACTATAGATAAAATTGACATAATGTTAATATATTGTATTACATTAAGCATGCATAATTATACATCATAGCTGGAATCGCAAAACAACTAACTTCCAGCACATTGGGGTCATGAAAGCCCAAGATGCCTTCAAAAATTATGACGTTCGCTCCATACATTGTTTTCGAATTCGTTTCTCTGGAATGAGTCACAAAGTTGTAAATAGGAACTTCGACTTTCTTGCCCTCTTTAAGCCTTTTAATTGTTTCGACGAGCAGGTTAAAGTCGAATGCGTCTGGATGGTCGAAATTGTACTCATTGTTTGCCGCTCTTTGATGTTGCGTCTCATTCAATACCTAAAAACAAAGATAATTATGTGCCATTCATAGTTTTCTTTTCGGTAAGCCTTATCAATTCTCTGGACAATCAGCCAACGCACAAAATAAACATGGTTTGGAATAGTAGGTCACCCATCACATCACCTTATAGAAACAGTCCATTGATAAACGTGTAACCCAAGGGACATTTAGAGCTTTGATTATCTTATCAGCAACTGTTGTTTTTCCTGAAGCAGATCCTCCACTTATGCCTACATAAAAAATTCATTTTACTTTGTATAAGTACAAGAATGTTGCAATCAAATGAATGAATTTGTTGGTATATATTTTTAATAAGCCAATTTTTATATTATTATTATGATACTTGTTAAAAGACAGATAAATATAACATCATTTGTTAGTGTGTTCCACACTTACCGATAACACATGGCTGAATGTGGCTTCCAGATGGGTCATACCACGGAGGTCTTTCACAATTAGAATACATAAGAAAATTCATGTTCGAATTATTAATGAATTATTATTATTAATTTAAATTAGATGGATTAATATCGGAATATGAATAAATAGTGAAACTACATAGAAAATTAAAAAGATTACCTTCCAGCGGTATAGATTGTCCTTGTTAGCGTTCTTAAAATGGGATCACGACCATTTTTTCCACTTTTTCCACTTGAGGACATTGTTCGCTGACGATGGCTTCGAGGATGCTGGTCATTGACAGACCCTGACCTTGATCCTGAGCGAAATTCTTTGATTTCTCCATTTGAACTTGCACTGGAGTCATTTTCTCCCATCAATTCTTCCTCTGATTGAAATTGTGGTAACAAAAACTCACCCTCTTGATCGTCGTCACCACTTCCACTGGATGAAAGAGTTCACGAGATTTCAGAGAGACAGTATATTTAATATGAGTTTATCGTTTATAGAACAGTTCATTGACAGTACAATCAAGTGCGATGCATTCAAAGAAGAGAACTTACATTAAGTGATTCATTTAATTGATTTTATTATTACAAAAATGTGAAAAAGTTCTCGTTTCGCCGGCGGCCCCATTAACACAGTGCAAATGTGCAATTCTTTTTAACCCTTAACCAGCATGACCAGCAATTTAATTATTTTACATGCATCAATCTTGCTACAAAGTGAGACTGACTGTACGGTTAAAAAAAGTAAATTATTATTGTTTAACATAACACGAAGCAACCAATACACATAATATATAATGCACTATGTATTATGATTACTAAATCTAATAATGTCATATGGTGACACTTGGATGGCCTTCCTCTGCACAATTAAAGATGCGTTTAATCATTCAATTTACGACATTAAATAAAATCGTTACCTGTCTTCTTTATCTGCATCTAGATTTTGTTCCTGCTGTTATCACATTGTTTCCTTGTGGTACTACTCCTCCTCCCATTGTTAATTTTAATACGTGTCTAAATTTGTGGTACTGTACTGTACTGTGGCTCATCCAAAACAAAACAACAAAGTCTTGCTTGAGCTGCGACTGCGGTCAATAACTTGTCAATGTGGAATTCAGATTCAGAATGTCTCCGTCCGTCCGTCTACTAGTCCAGTCTCGTAAGTCTCGTTACGTCACGTCACGTCCACTCCACAATGTAAATAAAATCTCTCTGACTGATTGGCAATGTGGGTGTCTTGATTCTCGAATGATGTTATTCTTATCAACGTGTTTGTACTTATTTCCACAATGTTGCACGTACAATAATATTTAGCTTAGTTGCCATTATCTGTGCTGAACCATGCTGAGCTGAACTAACTCAACAGCAGACTAACTACAAACAAACTTTGAAACTATACTTACTCGAACTTTTTGCTATATGTACTCTCGCTCTCTACAATGTAATAAAGTTGTGCGCTTGAAAAGTAGAAAATAATATACGCAAGGATAAGATTCATTCGGAATGATCGCTTGTTGCCTCATACTCATACCCTCTGTAAAACTTTTTCTTCCATGGAATTTTTATTTGGTATCTTCAGGGGAGAATAGTGGGGACATTGGGGAGTTACAACTTCATTTACTTATTTGATGTCACTGTGTATTCGGATGCAATGCGGATGGAAAGAAAATGCCAATTTTCTTTTCCCCAAGTGTTAGGATGAGTTTCAGGTCTGAGTTCTGACTCTGAGGTCAGAGTAATAAAACGTGACTCATATCTATAAAACTTAACTTTATTTTTCACAAGTTTTTTTGCATTCCTAATTCCTACACAAATGTAACACCTGCACGTAATTGGCCATTAAAGTTTTATTTTATGTTGCAATTCACCACGGTTTCCTTGTTTTACTTCCGCGAAATTAAATAGTCCCAGTAGAATAAAAGGTGTCTCGTTATGGTTGAGTGAGTGATTGAATCAACAAAGCAAACCTCCTCTGTGTGGACAGCCGTCATTTTGACTGTTATTACACAATGTACACAGTGTAAAGCGATTGTCGATTGCCACCAAAAAATGTTGCATTTGTAAAGTATTTCCTTTATAAATAGACAGATATGACTATTTTCTGAATCCGAGATTGTAAAGTAAATAATCTCTGATTTCATACAATGTAGATAAAAATTGTAATGCATTTAGCTACATCTCTGTCACAACTGTATTTAAGCATACGAAGTCTGATCCAGTGATTGGCTGCTTTAAATATTTCGATACACATTTAAATGTCCCTATGAACACCAACAGACAAACCATTAAAATTGATTTTTTTTGATAGTTAGCATGAAAAATTGTAAAATTAAGCTTGTATAACCGAAAGAGCACAAATAGTACGATTGCGAAAACCAAAATTTACCGAATGCATTAGAAAACAAGTATATAATATTATATACATAATATAATACATGGTTTGTCCACGTTTTAGTTATCATTAAAAATACTGCTGACATGTAATTAATCCATTATATGCAAAATGCAATGCTTCGACTTGACGATCAGTGGTATCAATGTTGGGGAAATTGAGACATCATTGTGGCGCGCGATTAAAATTACGTTTATCAAAATGTATGGCTCTAATATCTAATCACGAATCGACAATTTCCCGTTTCATCGAATTTAATTAAATTGTTTCGAAATTACGATAACGACGATAATATGACCACACTATCGGAAGGTCCAGTTTCGCGTAAGGTAATTGTCTGTTTTCAATTTTGTCGTGCTAAAATTTAATAACATTTTCAATATATGTTA
>JABASC010000675.1:0-33984 GCA_019776185.1 Plutomurus gul | reverse complement strand
AAGGTCAAAGTTTATAATGGCAATTTTAATGGGGAAAACAAAACTTTATCAAAATTGTGTTAGAGCCATTTCATTTGGGACCAAAAATGGTATCAGAATAGTTAATTTTTCGATTTTCTTTACGAAGCTGAGGATTCCTTTCAGTTTCAAGTCACAGACTGAGACGTTCACGTTTCGTTTCGTTATGTCTCTTTACATTACAATGTAATGAGAATTCGTGGGCAAACTTTAAAAGTACAAGGTAGTTCGTACAAGGTATCGTAATGCCCCCAAATCTCAAATCGATTCAACAAAACAACCTGGTTATCTTTAATGCATGGCTAACAACATTTCCACTCTTTTGTTTATGCAAAAGCTTAAAAGCGTCTACATTGTGTGTTCATTGTAATTAGTGCAAAAAATATTTATCTAAACGTGATTTTTTGCGGATTTTCTAGGTCATTCGAATCTGGTTCTGCAACAAGCGACAGGCCCTGAAAAATACTGTTAGAATGATGTCCAAAGGTTCCTCCCCATTGTAAAAGGGGATATTACAGTTTTCCTACAAATATACAACCTAGACAGTTACTTAACTGGAGTACTCCTAGGAACATATACCTTTATATGTATGCAATGAAACTAGTAAAGGGTAATAGATTACTTGACGTCACATTAACTGTAGTCAAATAACTCTTTACTCCATTGCGACTGGAAGATGGCAATTAGAATTAATCTACTAATTAGAAATACGCAGCTCGTAATTCGACGTGAAACTTAGAATTGTACATATATAAACATACATATACATACATAATATAACTATTATATATATACTGACAGAGTTACTGGAACAGACAGAGACACTCTCTTCTACTGCAAGATATTAAGATTAAATTAATCGAGTCACAAGAAGCATTTCCCCTATTTATAATCAGAGTGAACAACTATGAAAGACGTTTTACTCCAAGTCACAAATACATGTTACATGAGTGCATTTTCTCAGAAAATATCACTAATTATTCTCATGTTTATTTTATGTGTACTGTCAAGGTAGAAGCACCGTCGACGCTAAAAGTGAGTCCATACATACATACAACGTATTTCACTCACTCTCTCGTAGTTCCTATTTGTTTGTTTAGTAAGGTACCTACTTTAATTTTGCCATGATTACTCAACCGTAATTTTGCCATTTTCCGTACAACCCATATTATTGTCATCAAACATTACATTAGGCATTTGTTTGCAATTTACTATGTTGAATGTTGACTCGAACAATTTTTGATATTAGAAAGGTAATCTTCCAATTCAATTGCAAATGTAGATCTTAAGTAATAGCTGTACAAGTAATTACAATTAGCATTCCACTATTTTTAACCTAGGTACTATTTTAAGGGTTTTAACGTGTGACTCTTTGGCCCAGCTTTGACCCAAACCAAAAATATTGCTTTTATGTCTGAAGGACAACCTTTTTCAGTTTTGTACACGTAGAATAGGGCACCAGCTTTATGTTACAAGTCAAGTTTTCTATCATTTTAATTTTATAATGCATGCATTGTATCTGATTATTATTTATGCAACGAATATGATATATTTACATATAATGTAGTAACAATGCAGTTACTTTTTACCTTATTTTTTATTTTGAAGCCTCAGTCGGGGCATTGAGATACATTGAGCTAGTGAAAATGAACCCGTTTATGTTGGAACGTACGGATGGAGTTACACAAGTGTTTTAGAATTAAGGTTAACCGTCTCATTCTATCAATTTCATTAAGAGAACTACATGTACATATACTAAATAGTCATCTTGCAGTGGTTGGTATCCAAAAGCCATGTCAATGTGTCAGTATCTAGAAAACGACAAATATTTTGAAACCAATCTTTATTTTTTTCAATGCAGTCTCTTCTCTGTTGTATTCCATCCTTAAATAGCCTATTTAACTCTAATGATAGTATGGCTTCACAAAAAAGGATGTTGTCCTGTGCGTTGAAGAAGTTGTCCAAAGTATCCCTTATTTCCGCGTTACTGGAATACTATCCATTACCCCTGAGGTTTTTTCTTAGGGTTCCGAAACAGTTAGTAATACCTCGGAACCAAGTCTGGAGTCTGGGTGGAAAGTTCAACCATCCCACATTCTTGAATGGCAGCCCTTGAAAAATAAGAGGTTTGTGATGACTGTGATTATGCATTGTCGTGCAGCCACAAGGCGTTTTTCATCCCTATTTTTTTCAAAAAACTACCCGCCTCAATTAATCGTTTTTTAAAAATTAGAGATACTTGTGAACTGTGATGGTCTGCCCTTTTCCAAATATTCCAAATGGACAATATCCCATTTATGCCCCAAAAAACAGTGACCATTATATTGCCAACTAATGTTTGCACTTTCAACATTTTTGGTGGAGTCCTTGTGTTTCCACTTTATGAATTCAATTTTGTATTTTGGGTCATACCAGTCCATACCCCGCCGTCTCTTCCCCAGTTTGCAGACGTGGAAATAAAGTCTTGTCCCCCTCCATCAAATCAAAATTGTCTTGGCAAAATCGCACTCGTATTTCCTTGTGAAAACATGTAAGGTCGTGAGGAAGCCATCTCAAACAAACAGCAAAAGTTCTTCTTGTGACATTCTTTAGGTACTTGTTTTCATATTCAATCCTCACTTCTTCTGCTATGTCCCGGAGGTTCTTTCGGCGCTTCTCTATCACTATTTTTCCACAGCTTTCACCATTTCCGGTTCAGTCGAGGTTTTTGGTCTTCCAATTATTTCATCTTCGACATAATTTTTTCAAGATATTTAGGACTGTACCCAACGATAAACCCGCCCTACTCACAAGGAAGAATCACCGTACACGTTTACCAAATTTCGTTTCATTTGCTTCACATTCGCATCCCTTCCATTGTGGTAGTAATATATGATTACATGTCTCTGTTTATTTATGGTGTTGTTTTCAGAATCTTTCTCGACTTTTTGAGCGCCGTATTTTATTCTGAAAATTTGTACTTCCGGCTAAAAACCGATGCTCTTTTAAATGAGATCATCCACACACAATGTACAAAAATTTCATCTTTTCCCAAATTGACATGACTTTGGTACTTTCCTCTCGTAGTACTGCAAAATATCCATTGAGTCATTTCCATATAATTTAATGCGTACAATTTTTAATTGTAATTGCACAAAATGATATCAAAGGTAATTATTTTGGGTAAAACATGCAATCTGTGTTTAGTAAACACAGTTTACAAATACCTCAAGCATTTAATTTCGTTTTTGTGCAGGCATAAATAAAATTCTGCAAATATTTGAAGTACGTTGTTTCCATATAAAGTTCTGTACTAATTGTGCACTATCAGAACATAAAAAACTATTAAAGCTAGAATGCCTTTTCTAGTAGAACTAGTAAAAGTTCAGATACAATAAATTACATTAGAGAAGTATAACAACAGGCTACGCTACTATAAATTGTACTTCTCACACACTCTTTGAAAGTATTGAAATTACTTTAGCTTGTATTTTAGCACCACGGTAATTGTATTTTGTTGAAAATGGATTTGGCGAGGATAATATTTAGAACTGCAACGTTTCTGACATGAGTGCACATTAAATTACATTTACGCTGAATAGTACAAGTGTTGTGGTATTAAGTATTAATAATTATTTTTATCAATGCAACACCATTCATACTACTACAATAATGTTGAATATTAAAATTACTATTTCGCGACTTTCTCCAGTACTACATACACTCCCCTTATTCATAATATAATCTCTGTATTCACTTATATAAAATATTTGCATGTAAAGCGCTGCCAATTGTCTTGTATCGATAAAGTATAGACGCTCTATGTATTGAAGTATAGTAGTATAACATTATACAAATCGACTAACAAATGTCTGTGTATAGAATATTGCAATTATTTAGATTGATTGCGGGATGTTCGGTAATGTGATGCTATGTATGTCGTTATAATATAGAGAACAATGTTAAGTCATGTGCCGATTACATGTATTGTACTCCCGTGTAAATATACACATGAATGTATATTATGCAAACGTTCCCTATCCACCCAACATCACCAGAATGAATAATAACCTACTAAACCTACCTGCCTAATTACTTACTTGGCTCCTCCAGTATAATAGATAATTGCCAACGAACTATAATAAAACTATAAACTAGCATTTAATTGTAAGTAAACATATAAAGCACAGCATTATGGGTGGTTACTTGTATTATTAGTCCTTTACTTAAGTATATCGCTGTACTTACTTATTAGTTGATTGTGTGTGTGTAGTGGGGCTTTTCAGCCAAACTACATGAGCTTTTGTATAATAGTACATTACATACTATAATAAACGAGTAAATATTGAACGTTCATTATTATTGCTGGTGTCATTCTCCTAAAATTAAAAATCTACTTTAGTCCCATGGTATCATAATAAATTAACAGTCTGAATTCTAAATCTTATACAATAACCATTAAATATTCATCAATTAGATCACTCATTTTTATGCGAACAAAAGGTGATACCGCAGAAGACACCTTCTGTCGTTGCGAATTACACTGCCAAACTTTTTATCGTGTTTTCATATTTCATTACTATTTTGTGTTATTCGTGTACCAAATATCCAAATATTTATTCATGCATCCAGACAGTAGTGCAGTGTACCCATAAAAAGTACACCATAGGTAATTATACATAACATTGAAGTAATTATGCGTGGGTAGTGGGTAGTTCATTTGAGATTAATATCAAAATATTGCTCCCACCGTTTTTTCTCAAATAGCAGTGATAACTAGTTTCCAACAAAATCCTGATGACATCACATAATTCAATGGGAGCTTCGTCGTAGTATTTACCAATCTATAGTTTTACTGTACCTTATATTATTGATGTCCAAAGAAATTTTATGAACGGATGAATGATCGTAAAGACGGATAACGTATTCCAACTTGCCCAAATGTAAATGCACCTTCATAGAAAGTAAAGGGAGCAAAACAATACCACAATTTTCTACTCTATACTAGAGATTTACCATATAACATTCAGTGAGAACACGGTTTTGTGTTAAGTGTCCTGTAGGTATTATTCATCAAGTGTTTCAACTTAATGAAAAGCGACAATAAAAATGCTAGATTTACCATTAAATGATCAAACCGAATATAATATGGAGAGCCGGGAGAGCCTTTGGCTTTACCTACCTCATACTTTTCATTTGGGAGCCAGTACTTAAAAACTTTAGTAATAATTAATAAGAACATTTGAATTAGTAGAATCTGAATTGAAATTGTGCTCCATTAATTTAGCGAGGAATGTTTTAACGTTTCAGCCTATCCCAGACAAGATAAGTACTAATAACTGCTCATGTTAGAGTTTATATATTATAGTATGCTCTGCAAACTTGCCCTGAAAATCGTATGAAATCCAACTCTACAAAAACAAATACTAAACTACGACTACATAAATACAGAATCATTAAAATCCGTCAAAAAGGGCATGTAGTGCACAGTCAGTCCAACAGTACCTATATAATCATCCTGTTATTTCAGAAAATGGGCACAACTCACAGAATACACCGGAGAGTTAGCTATATGAGTAATGACAATCACGCAATTGTCCATAAATTGGCTAATATAACCTTCTTAGCAGACACTGTGCAAGAAACATCAGTGGTACGCATGTAAATACGATTGCGTTCATATCGCCAGCAGTAATTAAACGCATATTGATTAAGGTAGTTAAATTTGACTAGTAAACGTTCCATGCTCGGAACTTAAACTGTAATTTAAATTACATTATGTATTAATTTCAATCATTACAATATCAGTAAAACGATACTCCTTGGTCATAATTCATACGTCCCCCTCTACGAGTGCTAAAAGAACATTCCATTCCTAACATCATCGCATCGCATTGAATGCCTAATTGAGTCACAGTCAATTTAAGAGTAATAACAGAGTCACTGCACATCGGTTCATGTTATATTATATCTGCTGTCGCGGCTGCCATTACATTCTTCGTATTTAGTTATGAATTATGTACAGGTATAATCATTTATGTTATTTACATGAGAGACCTGACGAAATCCTGAGCGCCGAACAAGGAAAGTCGACCCAAATGACGATACACAACATTTTAAGTTGAATATATTATTCTTGTCTTTGCCATTAACTGGTGATGAATATTTAACGAACTGCTCGACATTTTGTTTCACGTACCTTCTCCCCGTTCAGTCTACGCCTTAATATAAACCTCAAAAGCTTATTTTTAATTCATGCTAGGAAATAATTTGCTGTCTCTAAACCAAAACTTAACAAAGCTACCCAGGAATTTAAGTCACCTTTACGGAGACTCCAAACATAATATTTGGCGAACTGAAATTTGCAAAAGATTATTCGGTCATGAAATGTCATGTAGCGTATAGGACGTTGAAACAGAATAATTCTATACTAAATTATTGGAAGGGTTCCCATCCGTTTTACAACATATCATCAACAACTACGTAGAATATTAAAGCATTGGAATCGCTGGAGCCAGTTGCTAACTGCTTATTAGTGTCTTGGGTAGGTAGTAAGTACTAGGTAAATAGTACAGTTTTACATACACCATTTCCATTTAATATGTAATTTGCCTGTGCATCTTATTTATTTCCAGTGACCCGAAAAAATATTGTTCATAAATCGTGTCCTTACAATGTTCGCTTTGTAATCGGGGGCTTATTTTCCTATGAACCAGGGACCTTTCCTCCGTTTAAGGTATGTATTCATAATGGTTTTATAATAGGGTGAAATTCTGTACGTACTTTTGTCCTATGCATGTTCTTTCTACTATTATTTTTTGAGGTACAGTTGTTTTAAGTGAATATCGATCGACTAATTTCTTATTAATTAGAAACATGCTTTATTCTCTTTTTTAAATCAGCTTTATAAGTTCGCATTTTCACATAAGTATATTTGGTTTACATTTAGAGCATTCCAACTCGTATTTACTACCAATACAGGAAGGTATTTATTTTTGTGTACAGTTTAAAGGTAATTGCTAAGATTTCAAATTCAGTTATGATACAGCCTATTACACATGGAATCTTTTGTTTAATAAATATATAGTAAAATGGCAAGGAGCGAATACAGAAAATATTTGTTATTGCTTTCGCAATGTATCAGGTGTACTGTACTGTACTCGAACGAAGCCCAATTTGTTTAGAATGACAAAAGTATAGTAGTGTAATCTTTTCTCGTTGTTTCTACTACTGATGGGATTATGGCACAGTCTATAGACTCATCTCGTCTGAAAGGAATAGGACATACATTTTAAGGTGGCGATTCATGAGCCTTCCGACTTCCGACTCATATTTGCAGTCAATGCAATCAGGTGTTTCGGTTAAAGCCAGCAAGGCCGCTGTTATGATCGACGATTTCCAATAATGCATCGATCTTTCGCATCACCTTTCTTCATTTTATTCTACATTTCATACTGCAAATCTTGGCCAAATTCATCGGATAGCTACATCAGCTATCTGGTATTGCACTCAAGAAGCTGAAAGCAAACTGACGCGGCATGACCAATTTACATGCGTAGAAGTTTCGAAGACAGTATTAGTTTTCCTAATTGAACTTTAGAGCCCCATCGAATTTTCGAACACTGTTCGGCACTAATGCATCCATTTTCCATCATGAGAGAATGGCGAAGTTTCAATCCTGGAAGAGAACGTTTCGTATACATCAAGGATGAATTATGATATTAAGTAGTTATTAGAATCAGATGGTTGGATGAACTGGGAATACAATTATATAAATGTTGTGTAGGGGAGTGCTAATGAGATTATTTTTTTTAAATTCCTGCAGTTCAAGTTGACCAAGATGATCGAGGCCCCGTTGATGGCACTTTACTGAACCATTCAGATTCAGATTTTCAAATTTCAAAGGGAGAATCGATTGCCCATTTGTTGATAGTAAATGTGGAAGGCATAACGCCTGAAAAGCCGAAGGTTCATCCAACCAACGAATAATCTAAATAGTTTTTACGGATCTTAAATAACAAAGGTACCTGGCTCAGGAGCTCTCAGTACATGCAATGAAGATCCTCTAAGATATAAGAAGAGCAGGGCTGAAAAGTCCGACATTTTTTCTGCACTGGCAATTGTGCTCGTGTTGGAATACTTTCTTACTGAAACGCAAAAAATATTACTTCTTATACCATGATGAACATTAAAATTTTGCAGATATTAAATCGAGTTAAAATAAAATAATTTTGGGATGTGTACAATCATAGCCGCTAATAAACGGCCATGGTTAAGGCTTATGGCTTAAACTATAGAGTAAGATTCATGCAGTTGCAATTTGGAAATATGTGGTAATCCAAAGTTTAGGCCTAATCTCAATACAATGTGCGGTGTGGTATAATTAAGAAAAACAATCGTGGAATGCCGTGCTGAATTATCCACGAAAGTGAAATTGTATTTACAAATTACATCTGCAGGAAATTACAAATCCATCACAAGCACTTATCATCTACTACATTTAATTTGTATTACATTATAGTACGAACCATTTAAATAATCAGCAGCATAGAAACTCAAAAAGGCGAATTGCTTGCTATCAAAGTAACCAGTATTCTTCTGTGTGTCCCACTCCTTTCCGCTGGTTTTGTGAAGTTCTGGATGAAATTCTACAAATGGAACCGGAGAAAACACTTGCCAGTTAAAGATAGTATTCATTCTGACTCTATTCAAAAACTCATCCCTCACAACAGCACTCGTACTCAAAACAAGAATCAGTGCGTTTGGGCTCACAAGTCTCCTGGTAAGGGTGTCAATGACGGCCAAAGGGAAATTTTGGCTTTTCGAATTACGAATATTAACCACAAGATGACCAGCACGAACCATTTCACTAGCAGGAGTCGTACCTGCCACTTCTTTTTTCTGTACATTTTCGTTGTACTGAGCGATACGTTGTTTCAAGTTTTCGATCTGATCGTCTTTCAGTGAGTGAACAGATTTATGTAGAATCAATGCGAAAATTATCATGGTATTCGCTTTTCTCTCTGTGGACAGGTCAAAGTAACGGTCAAGAAACTCTGGGCTTTGATTGAAATTTTCAGTTGTAATTGGCACGACTATTGTAATTCTTCGGTTTTCCGTTACATACGGAATGGGCACCACCTCAATTTTGTTTAAGGGGCGAACGGCTTCTATTCTGCATGAAATCAGAAAAATCATAATTCAGTTGCCATAAAATTAAGATAAATGTGAGAATGTGTGTGTATGAAACGTTGGAAAGTGTATTGAATGCACCAATAAATGCCTTTTAACGTCACTCCAAGCGACATTTTTGTTTCACTGTAGAAGCACTATCAATATTTATCGAAATCCAATGAGAGAAAATGGAAGGATGATCATTCGGAGGATTAACAAAGAACTACTACGTGGTGTAAACGTAACATGTACTGCATCATCTACCTGTAAATCTCTCCAGCTTCAGTGCGGAAATCTAAAATGTATTCTCCACCTCTCGTCGGCTCAAATCTTCTGTAGCCATAATGGAATTTGATGTCCTTCTCCCCAAGGGCAACTTTACGATGCAGGAACTGAGACGCGGAGTTGATGACATTTTGAATGTCAATTGCATCAATATTATTCTCCAATGAAGTCACTGTATTGTATTCATTCTCTGGATACATTTCACTGTGAGTGAAAAATCTCCATTTCAAAATATCAAAACGATTGCGTGGGTGAAATGGTGGCACAATCCCCAAGGGCCAGGTCGAAAATTCTTCCGGCGTAATTGTTTTCGGGGCTAAAAACGCGATCTTCTTCTCGAGTGACTCAATTTCGTTTCGAATACCGATTTTACGCTTCTGCGTACATAAAGTTTAACTTATTAGTTAACATTATTTTGACTTAATATAAATATTTGTAGAAAGCTTTGTGGAAAACGATATTTCTTTACAATTAGTACCATGCAAATCTTTTCATGAATTTCCATCATTTCTTTTTGACTAGTGACTGGTCCAATGGAGATTGATTGACTCAACAAATCAACAGAATTGAATGGCGAAATGGTTGTGTACAGTTGTCCCTACAAAAAACTGAAACAATTAGTACACATTCATGGACACCAGAGCCCCATTCTTACTACTCAGATAAGTGAATATGTTTAAACAAAAATTGGTCATATATGTGGTCATATCCAAAACACCCTTTTCACAATTTTCGAGGTCTTATTACCTTAATCAAAAATAAGAAGCCATTTCACCATGAGTCTGTCATAAAACATACTATATCTTGTCGCGTCGTTACATATGTATATGTACTTGATTTGTATATTCGTATTTGCATCTTATTATTCTAATAAATTAGGTACAACTTAGGTACGGTGTCACTAAATTCAATTTATAAGCAATTTGCTGAATCACATTTTTGTTTTATACGTACATCGTTTTAAAAAAAACGTATTCTCAACGATAATATCCATAACTAACATGGGATATTACGTATTACGTAATCAATGTAAGCATCAATCCCGATTGATTGCAGGTTAGCTTATTGGTTTGAATGATTACTTTGATTCATGTGTAAAACTGCTCTTTCAAAGTCAAAGAAAAAGATTTCTGACCAAAGCGTGCTTACAACAACCCTCCAGCAAGTGCACCTACACGATATTGGCGTACTCACGAAGGTCACTCAAAATATTGTCGTATTGTAGTCTATCTTAGTGTGAGTGAAAATACTGCTACAGCTACACTTTGTTTGCTATGCTTTGTGCAGCAATTATTTGCTGTTCTTTGTTCATTAGAGCTTAAGAAGCGTATTATCTATGGGTGTGGGAACCGACGTCTTTGATTACGAAAATGTGAACGAACCCAAAGTATCAATAATTGTTTTACTTGGGTAATGTTGACACAGGTGAGTTTGGCAAGATACTGTACACACTTTGTAAGATTTCCACTTAAGTTGAGCATCGAACTGGTAAGACAGCGGTCCACGCGCGACGATAGCTTTTGAACAAGCCTTCGGTTTATTACGAACCCTTTTTCTGAAATAACGAATTAAAATTTTTGAGATTAATTCAATCCGTTTGTATCATGAAATTCAGTTAAGCGTACTTCATTGGTTTCATAACTTTATACCTACTATGATTTATTCAACCGTATCCTAATTTACATGATCAAAATATCATCTATTTGATATACAGTGACTGTTGTCAGTGGTTTGACAAGTACTGCAGACTGATAAGCGTGGAACAAGCGGTCACCGTTTCATTCATAAGTGAAACGTGCGACTATTTCTTGGAATATACAAGACGTCCGATAAAGAAAAGTTACGAACGAAGAATACTTCACGGACAGACTTAGAGGTGTGTTCGGGCAGCACTTTTGAAAACCCGACCCGTCCAAACCCGACCTTTCGAAGGACCTCAAAAGCCCCCGAACCCGCCCGTTTTGACTTTCAAAACCTCACCCGACTGGTTCGGGCGGCGGCTACACCCGTCCTAAACAAAGATATGAGGCTCAAAACCGCCTAAATTAGGTACTTTCACTCCATTCAACTAATCTTTCGGCCACCCGATTTAATGACCCTAAAACCCACTCGCCCAGACCCGAAGCTCAAAAAATCCGCCCGGTCCATGCCCGAAACATTTTCTCTCTCCAAATACTCGGACCGTCCAATTGCTAAGGAGCCCGCCCACGGGCGAGGGTAAACCCGATTTTTTCAGGTACCCGACTCACCTCTAAGACAGACTCCCCGCGTCAGTCAGCATTAGCATACGGGTGGAAGTGGAATATCCTGCATTCGTTAGGAGTAATGAGTGAACCAGACCAGACAACTACTTCATGTGTATAAATATAAGATATGTTTGTGTGTGTGTGCATGGTGTGCATCAACTAGACAGACGGTATGTAGAAGGGGAGTATCCAAGTTCACATACACAGAGAAGAGTACTACTACTTTTAGGAAAAGAGTTGAAGAGTTGTGACTTTGAACTGATAACCCTTACTCACCGGATACTCAAATACATGTATGTATGCATATATGCATATATTATTATTATTCTTTTACAATACCTAGTCTTACGCACACATCTGAAATCTGAATGCAGTGGCCCAGTGGCTTATGGTTGAAAACGATAATATACTAAAACTTACCCAAGCTACAAGCTTCATTTTCAGGGTAACCCCATAACACGTCTTGACTTATGCTAATTTTCTTGACAGAGTCCATTAATTCTTTTCCATTTATATAAAACAAATCTAAAGTGATGAAAAAGTAGTCGTATCCCTCCGCAAATTTGTCTCCCAAGTATTTAATTGCCTTCAAAGCGGCTTTGTTGTAAATGTGTCTATTGAGAGATTGCACTTGACCTCCGATAGGGAGAACTGAACTAGGGGAGGCAGAGGGAACCATCCGTTCAGATAAGGCTACAACCCCTGATACACCCAACGATTTGACGAGTTTGGCTAACTTTTGTCCAACGACAAAAAATATAATTCTACTGACGTGCGTAGACAATGTTTTGTTAATTGCGATTAGTCTCTGGGTACATGACACATTCGTCGAATCACACGCATCTGATAATATAACTCCTACAATTAGTTTTTTCCTTAGACCCAATTCAGTGGAAAAGAATCTGGGTCGACGAATATTTTCTGAAGTTTTTGCCAGAATATTTCGTCCCTTGTTATTATTTGAAGGATTCTCTTTTCCAGCACCGGTCTCCTTCTCCTCGTCGGACCTCTTTTCGTTGCTATCAAGTGTGTTTACATTCTGTACTTCTTTTCCAAGGTCATTTTCTCTTACAGAAGCACCTGGAGCAGGTGCAGGGACTCGCACTTCACCGATAAAATCGTTGTCGTCATTGTAGCACTCCAAATCGAAAATCGGTACAAAAGCTATCCCTAGTGTTATACCAAGACAGAGTCCGATTAACAACATTTGTACACTGTTGTTGCTCAGCTTAGAATTTCTCCCTCTGCTTGACAGGATAAAAAACAAGTGGGTCGATTTTTGAGCGTAGTACCGACGCTTGTCTACTACAAAGGAAGGGAACAGATTCATTTTCGAGATATTTAGTCTACCTGTTTACCTAGGCACTCAAAATTGACGAAAAATAATGTGCTGCCGATCCCTAGCCTGCAGTTATAGTAGCGTAGCCTGTTAGATTACAATACATAAGAAGCTACATTTCAACTTTTGAAGAGAAGACGGACTGGACTGACTACGGTTACAGCATCTAAACAAATGCTAAGCGGGTTTGCCTTTGGTAGCGTATGGAATTTTCGTTCAGTGCTTTCCTATTCTCCTCCTATTCCCCATCATCCTTTGACTTCCAGTACCCCACTCTCTTTCGGCTACATTACATAGCAATTCATGTGTAGGATAGGAATAGATAAAATGAAAATCTCACTCAGCTAGGAAGGCTATACAAATAACTTAACACACATTCTCAAATGAACTGAAGCTGAGAAGGGACATTCTCGTATTACACAACTTTGTACCCCCTACAAATTCTTTTGCATTCCTAGACCAAAACACAATCATCTCACACTCACAGTACAGTACTTACACTTTCTAGGTACACGAACATTCGTATGAAATTAGCTACACAGAAAATAATACAAATAAACAGTCAAAGACGAAGACTGTTCGTGTAATAGTAGGGTGCATAATTATACTTGAGCAATATAAAGAATGTTTACAGAGAATAGAAAACGTAGTGTATATTAAAAATTACCTAGAAATTAGCATTCGGGTGACTGAAAATGTTGCCTGTAGCACATTTCATACTGAGTAATAACATCAATAATATTCTCCTGATGAGTGACGAGCCAAAAGGAAAAGCAGTCACTTCAGCTCTTCAATACAAACCATCGTAACCGCTAAAAGATTTGGTAAATATCACGACAATTTGTTCAGTCTCAATATCCTCTTACACTTACCCATGTCATTGTTCAAGTGTAATGTAAAGTGTAATGCACTTGATAAGTGCAAGGTGAGTTAGGCGAGTGTTATTTTATTTTATATATATATACATCTATGCTATGCTACGCAGTACACCAAGCAAACAGGAGCATTTTCTACTTTGTTTCTTACCGGTTATCGTCCATTAAACTCCCACATAGATTACTGTCATTTTCCAAATATATCGTTCTGTTACCAACCTATGTACATTCTTATAGGTATACATTATTTGTGATTATTTGTATGTATTATATGGAAAAGTTTAGCTGTAAAATAATTTCTAAAAGGGCTAAATAGCCAAATTTCCAATAGATATGTCTCACTTAAAGATTCTCTAGTCGAGTGGCATCAAATAATGTAAACAAAAACATTGGAAAATCAGAGTGGAATAGTTGCTCCCTCTGTTTACAAACTTGAGACTTAACACATATAAGCATAGAGCCGTTGGAGACATTCCGCCTATGCCACAGGAATGAAAAATATGACAAAGAGGGAGTAAGTGCGTAAACGATGTCGTCACTTTTTCAAAAATTGGAAATTGTCGTTGCACGAATTTTCATGGGTTGTCAACCCATCATTATAATTCTGGATTTGTCATAATTCTCAATTTCTCCATTTGAGGAAGAAATAATTAATTTAGTCGCATAATACATCGCATTGTAAACTATGAAATTAAATTAATTTGTTACACACAAAATACAATTCTTAATTGTGCTAATCAAATCTTTAGTTCTATTAAATTGTTTATTTTATTTAAAGTTGTATTGTTTGGGGGGATGGGTAGTTGCTCGAAGACGTCGCATCTTAGCCTAAGATTACCCTAAGATTCTTAGGGGGTTCATAATTTACAACGATTGGCGATTGAAGGAAGGATTAATTAATCCAAATCCGAAAGGCTACAATTTAAATTTAAATTAATTCAATCTGAGGAATTCTTTGGAAATTAATCCTTAATAATCCCGATTTTCCAAACAGGCAATCCTTAATCCGGCCGAGAAATTGATTAATCACCAAGCTCTCCGCATCCCCTAATAAATTCATTCCGTCTATTTGAAATGTGACATCAAGTGATAATATTGCACACACTATGACACTATTATGCCACTTTTGAAATTTTTAATTTTAAATGGCCATTTCCCCAAATTTTACAATCCTTCGACACAGCGGTTTATTTGGAATAGTAGACTGTTTTCTAAATGAAATATAATTCATAATCATAATTCATGTAAAGCTTTAAAAAATTGGAAATTGGTATGAAAAATTAACCGCCGATAAGCTTTTGATTCCGACTCACTACTCTGCAACAATCAACTAATACATTGGACTATGTTTAAAATTAGCGGCATAATATCTCGTTTTATGAAATGAATTCAGTACGCACAAGGTCTTCTCACGCAAGACGCATATTTCTCAACTGCAAGCTCAATATTCAAACACCACATAAGCAAGATACAATGATTCAACGCTTAAACATGACTGTCGATATGCTAGGATTTATGTGTACCTATTCGTTTTCCCCACGTATAGTAGTGAGTGGTGTACGTAGTACGTGTGTAACATCATTTCCGAATACGCACAATACACTGTGAGAGTTTTCCATCAGCCAGTAGTACTGCTGTTGTTAAGGTATATTAACAGTAAAGTAGATTGATAATGATCGCACGGGCTATGCTGTAGTGTACGAGTGTACGTATAGAAACAATTGAAGAAGGTCTTTCTTTTCAACTGATGGCTAGCTCCGCTTCGTCCTCGCCACGCACCACAAAGAGCAGTCTATAAATTTACTACATTAAGAGAGCTCACAACAGTCACAACAACTGTAAACTTATTGAATCTACGTTATTACTTATTACTGGAATCAATTTAAGTAAGTCAATTACTAGTCTTTCCAAATTTTGTTTGGTTGTGTTGCTCTAACTTTCAATAGGGCATTAAATACAAAAATGTTTGTGAGTTAATCGCTGCTAAATTTTGAACCTTATGTAAAATTTTGTCTGTAAGACTACAGTAAATTTCAAACTAATAGATATATTAAAATAGTGAATATGTTTAACATTTAACTAAAAAGTTGGCAATATTCGTCGTATTTGTTTGAAAGTGTGACAAAACTTGCAATTATTTTGAAGCGGTGAAGGTTTAAGTTTTTTTAAATGCTGATAGGCAACTGAAATGGCTTCTTTTGATGGTACATGTGACTCTAACTATTTGATTTGCTTAATATTTTTAAACTGTGCTTTTCTACCATCATAATCATAAACGATAAGAGAGGGTACTGCGCAATTTTGTTTTTGTTCGAGCTGTTAGCTATTAACAATCAACATTGAATTCCAAAATTATTTGTTTACATACGTTTTAGCGCCACTAAACACCGTGTTAGGGAAAAGGTGACATGACATCGTAATTCAAATTTTTTGTATAAAATAACAAGAATTCATCAATTGTCATTGTCAGTAAATTGTCTAACAGTTTATATGTTGTAGGTTAACAAACTGTCGAGCATCAACGGCTCACTGTTGCACAAGGGAACAGATTAACAGGCGAGGGATCTTGAGTCATGTGTAGAGTCATTCTGTGTATTGAAATTTAAATTATTTCTTTTGTATACAATCTTTGCTTCTTACGCTGACAAAACAGAGCTTTTGGACTAGCGCATACATAGTAATACTAAATGAAAATGGGTGAATTTCAAAAATTGTAATACATAGTAAAGAAATCATACCTTATATATGACCATTTGGATGTTTCTAATGCTCTTGTTTAACTTTTAGATCATAACTAGCTCATGGGGTGAGGATCGAGAGTTCTTGTGATTTTATGTGCGCAATGGACGCTCTTAAAATAAAAAATCTAGTGTTTCAATTATATTCCCACGCGAAAACGTTTCACAGAAAAAATATAAACCCTAAAGTTAACATCGGGAGCCCCCGTACCCAGGAGCGGCTTTCCACCGGAGTCTTCATGGAACTATGAACCTGGATTCGTCAATTTTTGCCCTAACCCAAATCGAATTATCCGTAAAGAATCTAAAGTGTGAAAATCTAGAAAACGTTTGGTCGGAAATTTCGGATCTGATACTCGTGTACGGTTCTTCGGCAGAGAGGCACTTCCTTCGTTCGTTGATCTCAGTGGTAGTAGACTCCGATCCAACTGCTGAATCCGTATTAGCTACTCGGACAATTCTTAAATTCAGATACAAACTAGACTTTTCCAATCCAGTGGTCGTAACTGCTTTGTGCTCAGCATTGAAAACAGCCACACAAACGGCCGAATCATTTCTAACTCGTCTGACGGAGGCACTCGACCTGGATAGCTTTGATCAAGCCCTAAGTGCGATAGTACTGCAGAATGAGCATGTTTTGACAAAGATATTTACTAGCAAAAAGCTCACTGTTTTGATAAGCGATTTTCTGAACGATGCAGAAAACGTACGTAGCAAAGTACTCAACAGTATAGATACGGTGCACACACTACTTTTGTTTTTAGATGACAACTTTCGAATTGTAGAAGACGACATCCAAGAACATTTTTATCGCCAACTAAAAGTAAATTTCCCTTTAAATAATTGTCCTCGCTTGTTGTTGCCTATTTTGTATAAAGAAGAAGGACTGGAATTAGCAATGGATTCAGAAGGCACAAATCAAGGTGGAAGTGGTAGCAACCAACAAGCCAACATCAATTTTGACCCAGGGGTTGTAGATTTTGTCTTGGAGCTTGGACCAGGAATATGTGCCTCCGTCGAAGAATGCAGAGCTACCATTTTAACCGTGGGAAGTCACAAACTTACACCAGCCGCCATAGCCAGAATAATGAATGGAATGGTCAAGGCCCAGGATATACAGAACCAAAATTCTCAGCAAAACCAGAGTGTCTGGGGTGAATCATCTCTTTTGCCCAACAATGCAAGCGGTAAGGATAAAAACTCGAGTGACTCCCCATCTTGGAATGGCAAAATTTTTGTACAGGCAGTACTAGAAGTTGCACCTAATTTAATGTGGAAAGATGTATTCCACGAGTTAGACTTTCCGGGATTTTTTATTAAAGACGGCAGAAGCTTTAGGTCATTCATGGAGGCTCTTAAATTCGGACTGCAATTACAAGGACAAACTCGAGCGGACCAATTTCCCATAGAATCCTTTTATCGTAGATGGGCTAATTCCGAAGGACAACTTTCACTTGTCAGAGCTTGTTTAAATCCAAGCAATGTAGAAACATTTTCTTTCTCCGATTACCCGTATCACTCTGTCTCTGTTGAAATTTTAAAAACTAGTGGTGATAAAACTTACGACCTAAAAGAAATGACGGTGTGGAAATCTATGGAATTACTAGATACATTATTACGAGTGTCAGATGATGGGCACTATTCATCTGTACAAGATTTATTCAAATTTCCTCTTCACAACTGTCCTGATATTCTGATCGTGGGACTGATTCAGCTGTCTGCTCCAATGAATATGTTGCGGCAAGAACTTATGGGAGCGTTGTTTCCAGTTTTCTTAAACAACCATGTAAACTCAGGAGTAATACTTCAGCATGCATGGCACACGGGCTCACAAGCCATCAGGCCTATAATGATCCATGCGATGGCAGAGTGGTATCTTCGGGGAGATTATGACCAAACAAAACTTTCTCGAATTTTAGATGTTGCACAAGATCTCAAAGCTCTGCCTTCCCTACTGAATGCAAATTCTCACGTATTTATAATAGACTTGGCCTGTTTGGCTTCCCGCAGAGAGTTCCTTAAATTAGATAAGTGGTTGACAGATAAGATTAGAGAACATGGTGAACATTTCGTTTCATCCCTTGTGAAAGTGTTAAATAGGCGAGTACCTTACATCCTCGGCAAGGAAGAAAACGTCCCCAAAACAGCCCAATTGCCTGCAGAAACCGTTAATACAATGATTCAGTGTTTACATCAGTGCGTCAACAAAGTGAGCCCCGAGATAGGTGAAACAATAGTTTCAATGGTGTCAACTTACAATATGATATTAAATAAAACACGACAGTCTAGCGGAGTATCCCAACCCCCACCACCACTTAGACCACAACATCGAAACATTAACCCTTTGGAGTCGGGGTTTAGTGTCAATCCGTCACCAACACAAAGTCAGCTTTTTCCTCCCCCAAACGATTCTCTGTCTGCCAGTTTAGCTGGGCTCAACTTGGCCGGTGGATCCCCTGGAAACTCCTTCGGCCTAAATCAGTTGGGACCGACGCCAGGTTCTCCATCACGACTTCTTGGTCCAAATTTCACTTCACAAAACCCGGCACCATCTGCCGTAACGTACCCTATGTTGTCTGGCTTGCAAATAGGACCAAATCCGTCCGGTCCAAACTCCTCCGTTGTATCGGCGGCTGCATCAGCAGCCATTATGGGAAATTCTATGGGTCTGCTTAGTGGACGTTTGGGAAACCCTTCAGGACCTGGACCTGCACAAGGTACTATTGGAACCGGACCTCCAACCACGGACAAACGAGGTCATCCAGATTCCACCCTCCTGTTTTCTGATATTCAACCTGGAGAAATTAGTAAAGAGGCCGAAGATGAAGCCAATAGTTACTTTCACCGAATATACAGCAAACCTCCGGTAAATTGAAAGACTTTAATTCTTTTGTGGAAGTTGCACTTTTATCTGATGTCTTATTGCTGCTGTGCAGTGCTGTAGCAAGAACAGTGGTTTTAAAAAACACAAAATTTATCATGTACTATATTTTTTTGTTTAATGTGTGGACAATGCATAAAAGAATCAGTGTGTTGTGTTTCAACCACTTGTAATGATTTTTCAATTCAATCTGAAAAAATAATATTTAAAAATAATTGAGTGATTGGGTCATTTGATAGAATTACGACGACCCATAGTATTTCTCATTTTTGGAATAGCAGAATCTATTCTTTATTGCCACAAATTACAAATAACCGTTCATATTTTATTACATATAAATTAAAAGAAAGCCAAGTACTCTCTGTGTACGCATGTGAAGTAATAAACAATTTTAAAACTTTTTTAGGACCCTACTATGTCAATTGATGAAGTGTTGGACCTGTTGAATCGATTTCAAGACTCTAAAATACGTCGTGAGCGGGAAGTATTTACATGCATGCTGAGGAATCTATTTGAAGAATACAAGTTTTTTCCCCAGTACCCCGAGAAAGAATTGCATACAACTGCGCAACTATTTGGTGGTATCATAGAACATGGTTTGGTGACTACTTTTCTCCAATTGGGAGTAGCACTTAGGTTTGTCGTCGACGCCCTAAAGAAGTCTCCTGGTACAAAAATGTACTACTTCGGCCTTGCCGCACTTGATCGTTTTAAAACTCGTCTGAAGGAGTACCCACAATATTGCCAACACTTGTCAAGTATTCCTCACTTTCAAGAATTTCCATCTCATTTGATAGAATACATAGATTACGGTGCGAGATCTCAAGAGCCTCCAAGACCGCGAACGGGTCCAATTCCGACAGGAGTAACCAATCCAGTGACAACAACAACAGTTCAACAACCTATTGCTGCAGTATCTGTACCTGTTAAAAGTATAGCCAGTCAACCTACTCCCCCTACATCCAAACCGTCGGCACCCGGTCCGTCAATAACTCGTCCATCAATAGCTAATTCAACAAACATCAACACATTGCTTGCTGCCACGGACAAAGAGGAAACAATAAAGCCTCCACCAGAAAACGTACAAGACAAAACTGCATTTATTTTTAACAATTTAAATCAGATGAATCTGGCACAAAAGTGTGAAGAGCTCAAAGAAGTAATTGGAACTGAGAATTGGCTTTGGGTAGCTCAGTATTTGGTTATGAAGAGAGCCAGTATCGAACTGAATTTTCATCCGTTGTATTCAAATTTATTAGAAACGTTGAAAACCAAGGAACTGAATAATGCTGTTCTAAGAGAAACACACAGAAACGTCAAAATTTTATTAAAAGCCGACAAATCTGCGGCAAACTTTTCTGATAGGTCGTTGTTAAAAAATTTGGGCCACTGGCTAGGCATGATAACAGTAATGAAAAATCGCCCCATTGTACTCGATGACTTGGACATAAAAAGTTTATTAGTGGAAGCATTCAGAAAGGGTTTGCAAGACCTACTATATGTTGTTCCCTTTGCTGCTAAGATTATGGAAAGCTGTGCGCGTTGTGTTGTATTTAAACCTCCTTGTCCGTGGACTATGGCAATATTAAATGTGCTAGCTGAATTACATCGAGAACCTGAAATGAAACTAAATTTAAAGTTCGAAATTGAAGTTTTGTGCAAAAATTTAAATATTGAAGTTTCTGATTTGAAAACTCAGGGCATTCTTAAGGATGAGAATGCTTTTAAGATAATGGTACTTCAATTAAGTAACCCGCCGAGCCAGCAATCAATATCGGAGAAACATATTATGCCGTTGCAGAGGCCACTAAGTGCTCCAGATCCGAATATTCAGGTTTTTATGCACACGCTTTTCAGAAATTATGTAGAATTAAAAAATTTATATTTAGTCATTTCATTCTGTCCATTTGTGATGAACAGACCGTAGTGAAACCATTACAACCCCAGGATGTTCAAACACAGCAGTCATCAGCAACACCACAACCTGTGAACGGAGAAGACATGTTGACTTCGATGGCGACGCCACCACCTACGTCGACTTCACAGCAGCTGCCACATCAGCAGCATCCTAGTATAATGAGTGGCTTATCGTCTACCCCCACACTACCTGGTGCAACTCCAGATCCAAAATTCAGTTATACGGAAGTGGACACCTCCAATCTCGCCTCACTATTAAGTCATGTGACAATTAATCAACAATTACCTCTGTTCCAGTCGCATTCAAATCTACAATCCTTTGTTCGGCCAGCAGTGGATAAAGCAATCCAAGATTTGCTTCACCCGGTAGTCGACCGATCCATAAAATATACAATTAATGCCTGTGAGCAAATGATAAAGAAAGATTTTGCCCTCGACCCTGAAGAAACTCGTATGCGAGTTGCAGCGCACCATATGATGAGGTACTTAACAGCTGGGATGGCCATGATCACGTCTCGAGATCACATATTTATTGCCATAAGTTCTAACCTTAAACAAGGATTTTCAGCGGCAATTCGTAACTACAACACTAACCAACAAATCAAGGACATGGTTGAGCAAGCCAGTACAGTAATTGCACAGGATAATATGGAACTTGCTTGTGTATTTATCCAGAAGACCGCCGTGGAAAAGGCATTTTTAGAAATAGACAAAAGGCTAGAACCAGAATATCAGGCAAGAAAACAAGCAAAATCTGAGGGGAGAAGATACTGTGACACTCAAATGCTAAATTTTCAAATGGACAGAATACCAGAACCCATACGAATCAAAGCTGCAGTGGTAAGAATTAATTGTAGGAAATAAAAAATTCTGCTTGTTAGTGGACATTGGAACATATTTTGGGAAATATATATTCTTATAATGTATCTGAATGTAATTTTAGATGTCGGCAACTGAGATTCGCTCATGTTTAATGCAAAATACTTTTATTGTAGGTGGGGGGACCTGTAAATCAGCAGTTAGCCGTTTATGAAGATTTTTCAAGGAATATTCCAGGGTTTGTGCAGCCCTTAGATGGAGAAGTTCCATTTCTCAATCCAAACCTTGGAAAGTTCTCGACTGGAGTTCAAAATGCTGCAATGTTACCTTCAGCTCCTGGCGTCAGCACAAATAACCAAGGATCAACCAATACCAATACTAACAATAATAATATGGTGCAACCGAATGCACCTGGATCGGGAGATGATTTAGTATCAATATACGAAAAACTTGTTGGAGAAATCACTAATTATATGCAGGGACTGGCAGTTTCTCATTCACCAGCAGGGCAACAACTGGTAACTTTATTTTGTATGGAGATGTAATTGTGTCATTCGATACCTACTAACAACACTTTCAAATATTAGGCTGCTGGGGTCAGAGCCCTTGTTGATGCTATAATGGGAGCACGAACGTCTAGAAGTGTAGTTACTGCTATTACGTTGCTTCAAAAAGCTGTTGAAGGTCTGCTGGAAGGGTTGGCAGCATTTCCTAATGATCCAGAAATCATTAGATTTCGTGATGCTCATTTAATGGTTTTAAAAGCGCTTCAAGACACAAGAGCTTTCGGCCAACAATGGGTTAATCGTCAAGTTACTAAGTATGTTATGAACTTCAGCTCAGTTATGAGTAGTTTTATGTGTATCATTAAGTTTTATCAACTTTCATTTAGTCATGCAGAACTTTGACATTTTTTAAAATTTTGGACACAGATGTTTAATTGAAATTCGACCAGAATGGAAGTATAACGTGGAAGCCGTTGACACACTTATTCGAGCAAATTTGGTTAATATGTTGCAATTTGACACGCATTTGGCGAATGCTATGGAAAAGGGTACCAACTTACCTGCCATGGGCTTTGCAATGCAATTAGTGCAAATGTATCTTGTTGACGAACGATTTTCAACCACCGTTACAGAAAGCGATCTGTATCACACCGTAAGTTTCATTCACAATTTATTTAATGAGGATTTACCAATATTTTTTTATTCTCATGATTTGTCGATGATGGTTGACTAGAGTTTCTGAACTTTTGACGAAAATTTGTGCTGAGACAATAATATTCAATTTAATTATTGATCTCTTTGTCCAAAGTTTCACCTCAGCAAATCATAAGGGATTATAATTGTTTTGTTTTCATGTAGGTGGACATGTTAGCACGTTGTGCCACAGTGAATAGACAACATCCAGAAGGTCTTGTTCATTTAATAGAAGTGCTAAGGAACAACCACGAAGCACCAAATTTTGTTGTAGACAGAGCACCTGGAGGAGCAACCACTCAAATTCACACGGTGATGAATCAATCCAGAGAGTTTGACGATCCTCAAGGTACTTTCTATATAGTAGTGTTCATTATTTTAATAAAGTACAAGTTGCATGTTGGATTTAATTTTGATGGGAGTATTGAGTATATGTTTTATGACTACATATTGTCTATGATGCTTTGACTAGAGTTTCTGACACTTTTGAAGAAATTTAATACTGAGACTTTTTATGAAAACGCAGATGCGTAATAATTGGATTGTGCGTTGTGCCCAATATAATTGCATTTATTAAATGTTGTTAAAATACAGGACTCGTGGAAAAGTCAGAAATATTATTGAGAGAATGGATACGGTTATTCTTAACACAAGGCACCCCGAAAGATTCAAATAAGGCTTTCAGCACATTCATCCATGAGTTAAATGCCTCTGGTATATTGAAATCAGACGATGTCATCACTCGTTTCTTCCGGATTTCTGTACAATGTTGCGTCAATCAAGTTTACCAAGGTCTTCAGGTAAACATTGTGAAATTGAAATTACTTTCATAATTTATTTTACAGCATGTGGAAAGTATAAGGTAGCAAAGCGTTCATTCATACGGGAGCTGTAATTTTACATCAATTATGTGGACAGGCCGGCTCCTTGTCTCTGGTACGGGGAAAGTGCTACCAATCAGTGGATGCATTGGTCCGTCTAGTAGCTCTACTTATTCGACACATTGGAGAAAATGTTTCAGTTCAACCAAAAGTGAATCTTCTGAACAAGTTTTTGGGAATTGTAGCTGGACTTTTGATACAAGATCATGAGATGCAGAAAAATGACTTTCAACAGTTGCCCTTTCATCGATTATTCATAATGCTATTTTATGACTTAAATGTAAACGATCCTGTTTTCGAAGCTATAGGGATGCAGGTATGTTTCCTATCAGCTTAAAATTATTTAACGTTTTAAAATGCCTCTTCGTAGACAATTTCTAAAGCTCGAATTCATATCCGTATCACAAGAATTAATTGTAAATAGCTTCAGATAATGAAAACTACAAAATGTAATTTAATTTCAGATTCTTGCTGGATTTAGCAACATCCTTCATATATTGAATCCACACAAAGTTCCAGGATTTGCCTATGCATGGTTGGAAATAATTGGAAACAGACTATTTATTGCTAGAATGCTTGCATTAGCGGCGGATCAAAAGTGTTGGGCCATGTACTGTCAATTAATCCTAGACTTGTTCAAATTTTTGCTACCATTTTTGCGTAATGCAGAATTAGCGAAACCAGTGGCAACGTTATACAGAGGAACACTGCGGGTGTTACTGGTTATTCTTCATGATTTTCCAGATTTTCTATGTGATTATTGCTACCATTTCTTAGATGCAATTCCACCTAATTGTATCCAAATGAGGAATCTAGTGTTGTCTGCATTTCCGCGAAATATGCGACTTCCGGATCCGTTTACAGCAAATCTAAAATTTGAAATGTTAGCTGACACTGCTATGCCACCACGAATTTTGTCTAATGTTGGTGCCATGATACAACCAGCAAAGTTCAAACAAGATTTGGACTCGTACTTGAAAACAAGAGCACCTGTGACTTTCTTATCTGAATTGAGAACAAACTTACAAGTAAGTCGACCTCCATTTTGATGCATTCAATCAATACTTATTTTATTTTGTATTTATGATGGTTTGACTAGAGTTTCTGAATATTTTGACGATACACTTATACTGAAATATATTTAATACATTTTCACGAATATAATTTTTAATAATATCTGAATACCCATCCAATAATTGGAAAATTAATTGTTTTAGGTGACAAATGAAATGGGAACGAGGTACAATATTCCTTTGCTTAATGCCCTTGTGCTCTACGTTGGCTCTCAACATATCACTGTCATTCGATCAAGAGGTCAAACGCCAAACATGTCAACTGTTGCACATACATCGCATATGGACATTTTCCAGAATTTAGCTGTCGACTTAGATACCGAGGGGCGCTACTTATTTTTGAATGCATTAGGCAATCAATTACGATTCCCATCCAGTCATACCCATTATTTCAGCCTAGTAATACTGTACTTATTTGCGCAGTCAAACACCGAAGTTGTCCAGGTGAGCGTATGCAAAAATTATTGCACATATATCTACTTCATCAAAAGATTGGTCCGATGATGTTTTGACTAGAGTTTCTGATGAGTTTTATAAATTCGTTGATGCTAACTGTAGCTGAGAGATCACTAAAACAAATATTTATTACTTTATGGATTTTTTTGAATTGTTAATTGATCGCACTCGTTTGATATTATTTTTAGGAACAGATAACAAGAGTGCTTTTGGAGCGGTTGGTTGTGAATCGGCCACATCCATGGGGTCTTCTAGTGACTTTCATTGAACTCATTAAAAATCCTACGTACAAGTTTTGGACTCATGAATTTGTTCACTGTGCTCCAGAGGTAGAAAAGCTGTTCGAAAGTGTAGCTCGCTCTTGTATGGTGACAAAAAATGCTCCAGTGGCTCCTAGCACTCAAGCTGGTTTAGGACTCACGAATTCAACTCCCTCAGGCCCAGGTTCCAATGGCACATCGTTGATAACTCTGGAGAACAACAACCAAGATATCATGACAGTAGAGTAATTGATTTCTGTTACCTAACATTACAATGTATCTACACCTACATGGCTAGGTGAATAAAGTAATAATATACAGAGAGAAGCTGACTGCTACAGATGCATAAATTACCGTGAAATACGAGACATGATATACCAATTTTAGACCTGCGATTTCTAAGCATTTAGAGTAATGTAATTTATGATTTCATTTCAACTGATTGATTATATTGTATATTGCGTATTAATATTTGCCCTGCTTAGTTCACACAATAAACGTAATAATACACGAATGTACATAATAGGCTATACTACCACATAACTTTGTATCTTGATAAACTTATTGTTAGGTTAGTATATAGTTCTGTAGGGTTTGTCAAATGCCAAGCTTTTCTTTAACAATTAGTTGTAAATAGGTCTGAAATATATATATTGCTAAGAATCCTGTTTAGGTAACTTTTCCGATGCATGGAAACTAAGGAATACTTATATTATATTTGATGAGTTTTTTGAGCAGTGAATCATTTTGTGGTACGCTAAATACTTACAAACGCAACTGAAGGAAGGGCCAATGAGCAACAAACGTTTTTGATTAGGACGCGCATACTTATGTAAGATAGAGTAAGAATTTAAGTAATTGTTGTAATGATATGTGCGTGTAACGCTAAATATGTAAACGTTATGTAATTATGGAGTATTATAAATTTAGTGGCAGTTGTAAAGTATGAAACTAGATCATGTGTGAAACATCCCTTCCATTGTATTTCCTTACAGTAGTGGAATAAATAGTTTTCAAGATGAAGCATGATCATATATTGAGTTCACGACAGTGTGGATACATTTAAAAAAATCTACATTGACATAAAAATAGGCACCCTTTCTATCCATAATCAATATGTATGTATGCATTAATCAGTTCAGCACCACCACGCCTTCATGGAAGAAGGCGTTCGTAATAATCGAAAAGAAACGAAAGGATTCCATAATGCGTAAATAGTCAATTTTTATTGTCACTTTTGTGTGGGTCAATGGCAGGTAATTTGATTGCGACAACAACTTATAACGTAAGGGAATGTGTACCATAACACTAAACGTAAATATGGGGAAAAATCTTCTACAAATTTCAATGAAATATAATGGGTTCATTTGCTTCTTCCCACTAAATGATTTTGCTCTGTTCATACATTAAATATATTGATTGTATTTAGCTCCAGTACAAAGTGAGTCTTGTACAAAAACCGAGTTTTCCCTAAGTAGTAAGTAATCTCTATTTAACATAATATAATATATTTATAACCTATTTTGACTTATTTAACATATTACAGATCATTATTCCCATTGTTCTTCAGGTTCAAGTACGTCCCACTCACTATGACTGTCCAAGTAGGTTTATTTACTACCAAATTATGTTAATATTGCTAGAAATGCAAACAAGCACATTCGGACTTGCACAAGTCCCAATGTACTTCTCCAACCAAACAATAAATTTTGTACGGTTTATTCTGTTGTTTTTGGTTATGCATAATGTGTAATTTGGTAACTGTCTATATACCTAGGTAGATACGTTTAAGTTGGATTCGTGATGATAGCCAAGCTACTCAGATTCCAAATCAATCCAACGCATTCCCTTCATTTTAGTAGACCCATTGAATTTGTTTGGGAGACCTCAGAATATAAAGTGGTAGTGGAGTTGCAATTTGCAATAATCACTGCGTTTACTTTTCAGTCCTATTAGTTTTGATAAATCCTTGTGTGTTTTGTGTAGAACAGTATACACTTATGAAATATACACAACATACTAATATACTATACAATGACAAGCATATAACAGCCAGCGTAGAAATTGTTTGCTACTTTAGCGGATTTTCCCCACCGTCTTATATCTGTTATCAGATGGATTCGTTGACAAGATTCCCCTATCATGGGACGTGTCAAACACATCGGATTGTATATTTCTTAAAAGTTAATACGAGACGATGTGTTATATACTTTGATTTCCTCAAACATTTTATACTGCTAGCAAATAAAGTACATTGTTAATTTTGCTACTCTAATACTAAATAATATTCTATAAAAACAAAACAAGTTATACTGATAGATTGATACTGATTAAAGCAAAAAAATACTCAAATTACCGTGCACACATAATACACTAATACATAGCGAACACCATCAAATCTACATTTCGATTCGAATCACCCTACTAGAATTAAAATGTAAAGGGGCAAGAGAAACCAAGCGAAAGTCGGTAGTAATCGCCTAGATTAGACATGCTTTCTGTCACAATATATAGTAATCTAATAACTAATCGTCGTTTAGAGTTCTGATGGAAGGCTCACAAAACAGTTAAAGTATAACTATTCTAAACTTGAAGTAAAACATTTTGTTTTGTAAAACTGAAACAGCCGAGGAATCACCTTTGCACTTGATTGTAAATTCCTTGTTGATGTACCACCGCTGCTTTCACTTACAATGGACTTACAAATTGGCCACAGTAAATATAATCATTATAAATATATACTGCTAATTAACTTTACATGTACATGCAGTTACGAACTAACAATAAGTAACGTTTAATATTAATACAATGTGAACAGTCAACGAATTCAAATAAACTCTGAATACAGACCTTGTGGAAGCAACAAAAAACATTTAGAAACTTTCACAGGAAATGTGTTCCACCTAAATACATCAAAGGTCATATAACAAATGTTGTGGACCATGTTACGACACAGATATGTAAACAATCCTTATTGCAGAACTAATACAGAAACCCAATTTTTTGGAAAACGTGGACTCATAATTAGGCTGATTGTGCGTAGATTAGAACTATTATTTGCTATTGTCAGTGGGTTCGAACCTAAAACTACAACATAAACCATAACTACGATACTCTGATAGAATACTAACAGAAGAGTTAACAAGTGAAATCCGCTGTCTAAGTACCAATGGTTTATTCCATGTATGGATAACGCCAATCGGGAGCCTCGACAAATGTTTCTTTGATTGTTTGAGGAGTAGTCCATTTTAAAACATAATGAGGGCCACCAGCTTTGTCGTTTGTTCCTAGAAGGTGAAAAAGACAACATTGAGATGACATGTGTACACAAAACCATGCTATATGTGTAAGTTCCAAGGTTGTAAACCTACCCGACATTCGACCACCACCGAATGGTTGCTGACCAACAACAGACCCGGTTGACCGGTCATTGATGTAGAAGTTGCCAGTTGAATACTTCAATTTCTCTGTAGCCACTTTAAGAAAATCCCTGAAGGTATACAACGAATAATGTTACAGCTCTTGAAAGCGTCTTTTAAAAATGCTTAAAAAATAGTTTGGTGGAGTAAATTAATCCTAAATTTAACGTACTCATCACACGCGAATACTGCTCCTGTCAAGGCATAAGGAGTACTTTCATCCACCAAAGCCAAGGTTTGCAAAATATTTTTGTCAGGATACACGTGTACTGCTAAAACTGGGCCGAAAATCTCATCAGTCATAATTTTATCCAAAGGATCTTTGGATTCAATCAAGGTTGGATTCACAAAATATCCAACACTAAAAAACAATGTATCCAAATGTATTTACTTTGTTTGATGACTTACGACAAAATATCATTCAGGATGACTAATAAATGTGTAAGATCTCACTCTTTGCTGTAGTCGCCCCCTTGATGTATAGTCAAATTAGATTTTGCATGTTTGATATATCCTGTAATACGTTTATACGCCTTCTCGTCGATAACAGCAGATGTAAACACCGAAAAATCACTCACGGGACCAACTTTCAATTCTTTAATATTTTCCACCAATCCGGTTTTAATCTGATCATAACATGAAAAATAATATTTTATAGTGTTTCACACTTGCATGTAAGAATAATTTCATGTTCATTTTCACTGCTATTTTAGTTCTCACTTTTGGCCATAACGAAGCTGGAACATACATTCTGGAACATGCGGAGCATTTTTGGCCGGAATATTCAAATGCTGCACGAATAGTGGCCATCACCACTGTATCCACATCAGCAGAAGGGTGAACAAAATGAAAGTTTTTTCCTCCACATTCTCCAATGAGCCTTGGGAAATTTCTGTAAGTGGCAAGGTTGGCACCAACTCCATCCCAAAGAGTCTGAAAAGTCCTATATCAGATATAAAAGTCCAACTGAAACTTTGTGAAGCAAGAAATAAAATGTTAACATCTAACTGCAGTGTTTAAATTTACGGAACAGATCCGGTGAAATTAATCCCAGCCAAATGTCTCGAACTTGTAATTACTTTACCGAAAGTCGGACCATCCGACGGCACAAAGTTAATTACCCCAGGTGGAACACCAACTTCTTTCATAATTTGGTAGATTTTATAATTGGAAAGAACCGCTGTATCAGAAGGTTTCCAAAGAACAGTGCACCCCTAAATCAAGGATTTTTCATTTTGAATAATAGTAACTGGATACCTCTTTACACTTAATAAAAAATTCCAGTTTTACCATTAACGCGGGAGTGTAAGCCAGGTTACCACCGATGGCCGTGAAGTTGAAAGGAGCTATAGCCGCAACAAAACCTTCCAGACCTCGATACCGTATAGAATTTTTCGTAGTTTGAGGATCTGGGCTCATTGGTTGATATTTTAAGAGTTCTTTAGCGTAATACGCATTTAGGCGAATAAAGTCAATCAGTTCAGCAGCCGCGTCTATTTCAGCTTGAATGACTGTTTTGGCTTGTCCAACCATTGTCGTAGCGTTTAGACGCTGCCTCCATGCACCTATGGAATAATTACAAACATTACACCAAAATCGTGGTTCAAAACATCGTATCGTAATCACAATAAAGGTTTGAAAAATAGCAGAAGGCCGGTAATGGTAATTAAATACCAGCCATAAGATCAGCAGCTTTCAACCACATTTTAAATTTGTCATCAAATGGAACTTTGTCCCATTCCTTCTGTGCTTCTACGGCAGTATCTACAGCTTTCTGCAAAAGCTCAGGTGTCGCGTAATAAAACTTTGCCACTTTTGTCTTGTGGTCGTAGGGCTGAAGAAAAGAATAAATTTTGTTATAATCGATGAAAATGTAAATGTAACGTACTTGAATGTAAAATAAAATAAACGCAATTCTTAAACACCTTACCATGGGTTGGAATACAACCTTGTCCGTTCTGTATTCTTTACCGCCAATAACTATGGGTATATCTACAGGTTCTTTAGAATACTGTTTTAAATCCGATTCCAAAATCCTTCTTTCTTTCGAACCCTCCAAGTAGCCAAGAACTGGTTCATTTTTTATTTTAAAATCTTCGAATTTGTTAGGTGGAATTATTGAGCTTGTCCCCAGCGTCCTTAACAGCCTATAAAAATGTTTTTACAAGGTAAATTATTTCGTTATGTTTACTTCTCTACACAATACTACAATCTGTTCCATTGATCGTCAAAATAAACTACTAAAGTTTTATGCATCTGCCCGTCAAAATAATTATTACAAGATTCGGCAAATGAATTAACAACTTATTTGGTTCTTGAGGGAATCTGTCTACGGACAGCACGTAAAAATTTACTGTATATACTATAATATACTGTATGTAACTGTATTGTACATATGAAATTGAAATACTCAATACCGGTGCACATATTTTTCATTCATGAATCGCCGTGAGTGAGAGTGAACACTTACTGAACAGCAGCTATTGAACGAGAGGCCTTATTTCCAAATAATATCAGCATTTTGTGCACTATCGATGCAGTTAGTTGATCAAGGTATCCCTTCTATAGCGAGTTGTATCTATTCAAAGAGAGTAACCTGTGCGAATTATAGTGTCCATTACAAGACCCTGGAAGTCTCTTTTGGCGAATTTGACATCAAAAATAAATTAGAACTTCTGAATCTCAAGGACATTGTATAGCCGAGCTTTCGTCTTCAAACCGTCAAACGTAGACTTTTCACAAAAATTATTCTGTTGTCTGTTGTTCACGTGCCCACGAAGACGAAAGTTTGACGATTAAAATTACAATGACCTTGAGACTCAGAAGTTCTAATTTCTTTAACCAATTCCAAGGTTGGAAGTTGGAAGAGTCCAAATTCATATGGAATCTGATATCATTACTTAAGAATTTTATCAATAGGCCCGGTTATAATGTGTGTTTTTACCTTTCTTTTCTTGAATTTCTTGCCTTCAAACAAAAAAATATTGCGGATTTCTTCCCAAGTTCACAACTCTTCTCGACTCTAAAAAATAATAAAACTTGATTTAGTAACCCTTAATCATTATTATCCAGAATGAAATTAATGTCAACTTGGCTGAACAAGTACATTTCCAATCAGATCAGTATCATATATGTGCACAGGCTGAATGCACGCTGCACAAGTGCACAGTTTCAACTAATGTTACATCTGAATTGAATTAGAAATTCATGAAATTCCTACAGTACTTCATAAAAGTAATCCACCCACCCCACACAATGTGTTTCCTTTTTGCAATTTGCTGATATGATACCAAGATACAGTAGAGTTTCTATAAATACAAAAATACACGATTCTTCACCACCAACCAACCACACGAACAAAATGATGTGCAGTATTAGTGCAGTGAGTGCAGTATGTATGTGATTGAAATGGAACCATGCCATATGTACAACTATTATATTGTACTAATGACAATACCAAAACCCTCGAAAGATGTTTAAGAAACTGAGCTTGAATTTTATTTAAGACAAATTTAAGTTTATATTAAATTTTATTCATTCCACAGTACTTTCACGTTTATACCGGTACGAGTGAAAAAGGTGCGAAAAATGCCACGATTTGTATTCGTTGAACCAATTTTTGCAGTGGATTGGGATTCAGATTTTACAAATACAATACGTAGCTTCAATAAGTAAAAAAATTCAGAACCACTTTGCCACTCGGTGACCTCGGTAATAAGAACAAGTGTGACAAACTAGAGAACCTTGAAAGTGTTACCAAGATTCTTCAAGGAAAACAGGTTAATCTCGCTGGAACGAATGTGAAAATTACAAGCTATTAAGCTACACAATGGAAATGGAAACTGGGGGACACATTACTTTAATGAATTACGGGTTAAACTTTTGCTAATATGGCATTGCTTAAATACTTATTGATTCACTGACAAATGAGACTGGACTTAGATTCTAGTTAATAGTTTTAGTAAACTATTTATTTACTGTTTCGGCCGGCGGCAATTGCTTTCCCCCGTGGCTTCGTCGAGGGGTTGCGATAAAGACAAAATACTATTAAGTTGATAATATTGGAAACAATTAATTAATATATGATAATAAATGTGTTTTCACAAAAGTAAAAGATAGAGAAGTATCCAAAGAAATATATTACAGTAACTGTGTAGCCTCTGTACAAGAATCACTTCCCATTTGAACTGGTACCGCTTAATTCACTGACTGGTAGAACATAACGCAAGTGTGAAAACCAAAGATGTTCTTCTCTTCATTTGTATTGCAGTTTGGAGTGTACGATGATGCGATGTGAAGTGAAACTATCGACAAAAGCGGTTGTAAGGGAACGTCCATAAACTACGTGGACAAAAAAATCGCAACTTTTGACCCCCACCCCCCCTGGTGTGGACAAGTGTAGACATTGGAGGACCCCCACCCCCC